>JABUQX010079601.1:0-45270 GCA_015478945.1 Trachelipus rathkii
AAGGATGAAGAAGAGAGAAGAGAGGAGAGAAAGAAGAGAGAGAAGAAGAGAGAGAGAGAAGATGAGAGAGAGAGAGAAAGAGAGAGAAAAAAGGAGAAGAGAGAAAGAGTAGAGAGAGAGAGCCGAGGGAAAGAGAGAGAGAAGAGAGAGAAGAAGAATATATTCAAAAGTATTCGAGTCAAATTTCCGCCGGCTAAACAAATGGGACAGGGAGTTGTGTTTTGCTCTAAGTAGGAATATTAATCGCATTGTGAATGTCACCCACCGCAAAGCAGTCAGCGCCGTATACCGCCATGCGAAATGCCGTCGGATTTCGGTTTTGTCAAAAATTATTAAAAACAAAAACTTGAACATCGCTACTGCATCAAATTTTTATAAAACTTGCATTCTCAAGTACAAACGATCAGAAAGATCAAAGATTCCTCGGGACGAACAATGGGCACGACATAATAAAGGAGTTGTACAAACCATTTCAAGATGCCTCATATCAATGGAGAGTTAAGCACGTCTGTAGGCCCTCAACCTCCGAAATGAGATCGTCATTACAAAGTGAGACTCTGGGTAATGCAGAATCGTCGATCATATCAGAAACTTGCAACGAGGGCTAGCACTGATCCGTTCATTTCATTATAATGGATGAGAATTTTGCTTCAGGAGAATCCCCAGCGAATTCTTACCAAAGCGCTAACGATTGTGTAGAAGCTCACCACTACGCGATCACCAGCAATTTAACAGCCCAATATGCAGAAAAACGTAAATAAGTATACAAAATAAAGTTCTTAAATAATAGCAGGCTGCCTCCCATCCACAACAATCCATTCACTATTAACTAAAACAAAATCTCTGCCCATTCTCGAAGTTGGTTCCAATTTCTAGAGGCAATCACTTCAATAGACCAACCCACGCATCAAACATTAGAACTCCTTCCTTCCATCAGAATGAAAAAAGGATCACCAACCAGCTTACGTACTTATATACAAGGAAGCCCTTCCCTCCGCCATCAGATAATCCATTATTAAACACAACCACACTCAGTTAACCCAACCAGAACAACTCAGCATATCCAATAACACCATACTCCGGCACGCCCGCAACATGTCACAGAAAACAAACTTGACCCCAAACCCAGAGTAATGCCAACGTCCCGTTTACTCTCTCGTTCCCCCATCTCCCGTAAAAATTTAAACAAAATTATAATGCACCCTTCCCCTACTGTCAAAGATTTCCCTCTCTATAATGATGACACAGAACATCTACTAGACTGCTTGGATGGACCTTACAGACATTAGAAATAGATTATTTTAGGATGAGCTTAATAAGGAAGAGTCACGAGTAGTGAGAAGCTGAAGAATGATAAATCTGCAAGTATAGATAAAATTACTTGTGAAATGATAAAAAACCGGAGCGAATGGTGACTCGACTGGATTAATTGAATTGTTAACAAAGCATTTATGGGGGAAAGTTGCTGAAGGATGGGAGAAGAGACACGTAATAGTACGCCTTATATAGGGTAAGGAATATGGAAAGTAAGAACTATAAGGGGAATAGTTTATGGTGTAAGTATAATGATGAATTTGAATACAAGATACATGAGAGAACTGATGCGTGGGGATCTTAATAGATTATAAGTTAAAATGTGAGTTAAATGTGAGAACAAATTTCTCTTAGAAACAAATATGAAAAAAAATAAAAGCATAAATTGGTATTTTAGCTTTGTGGATTTGCAACAGAGTATATAGATTAAATCATGGATACTGTAAACCGCCCAGTATACTTAATAAGACCAAAAATAAATCAAATTGAAAAAACGAATTTTTTTAAAATTAAGATCCCGCAAAAGACTCATAATAACAACATAACAAAACTAATAAAACACGCAAATAACTAATCCCATCAATGAATCAAACATTTTTATCCAATAACACTAAAATAAAGCGGCCATAAAAACAATAAACTTAAATAAGACAACAAGGAATAGTAAAATACCCACCTAAAATTTGAAGTGGTGTTAGATGGTGAGCAACATGGAACAAGTTTCTAGTTCAAATATTAAGATATATTTGATAAAAAGGAACGGAAATTCGAGTGTAGCAGGAAAAAATTAAAAATGTAGAAGTGGCTGTGCAATTTCCTTTTATGTAAATGACAAAGTCTTGAGGCGCCAGTTTTGCATGAGGGGTATGTTGTAATATAATAAAAATAACACTCACGTCAACACACATCATCCTACTCCTCAACCACAACCATCCTCAAAACACCCAAATGACAACTTAGGGGCAGGTAAAGTGTCGACAAAGAATTGATAAAGTGGGTCACGTGATTAAAGAGTGGTTATTGTGCAGTCAGTAAATGTAGAGCCTAAGTTATAACATGAAATGTCTTCATGTGGGAAGGATATGATAGCGGTTAAAGCGGAGAAGTGGTAAAATGCTAGGAATCGATAGCTGGCGAGCCGGGGAAAAAAGTGATTGATCAGGTAATGGAAGGCCCTGAGGAGAAACATGTTATTTGAGAGCGAGAAAAAGGTGCATGATAGGAGGAATAGCTGGTTTTGTGAGTGGGTAGTTGTGACCGAAGGGATACCCTACATGACGAATGCCATAGTAGGTCCTCTTGTCCGTGAAGCTCTAGGTGGAATTTCCGACTCCGACGATCTCACTCAAAAAGTTATAAGGGATTGCATCATATTCTTCTCTCCTCCCACTACTCTGTTTCCGTGCATGTACCGACCCTTACCCCCAGTCTGGGGAGAGAAGGTGGGTAGATCTATAAGAATTATAATAATATATATATATATATATATAATATAATATATAAATATATAATATAATAATATATATATATATATATATATATTTATTTATTTTGAGTACTGATGATAAGTAAAAAATGGAATACCCGAAAGGTTTACATTAAAAATAAAACTAATATTTTATATAATATAATATATATATAATATATATTATATAATTATATATATATATATATAATTATGATGGACAATTATGAAATTTTGCCGATACGATAACGATACCGATAGGATTTGTTCTTTGTTTTGTTTATCTTTTTTTATTTTCTATATAAATGTTGACCGATACGAGCCATCTATTTGCAAAAAATTATATTAAATTTTTTCTCTCTCTCCTCGTATAATATATATATATATATATATAATAATATACTAATATATATATATATATAGAATATATATATATATATTTATATAATATATATATATATTATTACAAGGCTGTAGGTTCAACCCTCAGAAAATATTTTAAGGGAGGAAAACTGTAAAGAATGAGGAAATTAGTTAATTTAATAAAAAATAACAATAATAAAAAATAATAATAAAATAATAATTAATAATAAATAATAATAAAATAATAAAAATAATAATAAAATAACAATAATAATAATATAATAATAATAATAAATAATAATAATAATAAAAAAATTATAATAATAATGATAATAATTAATAATGATAATAATAATAATAATAATTTAATAATAATAATCAAAATAATTTAATAATAATAATAATAATAATAATAATTAATAATAATAAAATAATAATAATGATATTTAAGAATATAAAAGATTTATAATGGAAAATGAGGAGACATGTTTGTGGTCCCTAACGATTTCTTAGGTTTCAAGTTCCGTTCTTCATATATGTGTAAAATATTTAGACCAGGGACTAAAGTAAGGTTTCAGTTTGCCAGATATTATACATTGCAACAAAAATTATGGATGTAATAAAATTTAAAGATAAGATCATGGACGTTGATGTGACTAGCAAGTTCATTCCTTTCTTCAACTAAATTCCTTCTCTCCTCATAAACCATGGTGCATCGGCTTTCTCTGGCCATCAGGCTAGAGACAGTGCGTATCGGGTGAAAATTCCGTTCTCAAATTCACTCCGCAATTTCTCATTCAAGCAGAAATCGTTGCAGGATACTTCGACGAGCAAAGCGGGCTTCCATCAAACGAAGGTGCGCTAACTTCCTTGTTCTCCTTACTGACAAATTTCTTTCTGGCCTCTTGCCCAAAAACATCTCTAGCAAACTTCTGTAAATCTCCCTTCCTCTGATGTTCCTTTAATTCTCAACTAAGGCCAATCTCTTCCGCCTCCTATTTTCCACTAACTCAACCCTAACTATTTCTGGCATTTCTCTTCCTCCTCTTCTCCTCTTAGCGTGTCCAGTCTTGCCTGTGATATGATTTGATCGGGTGCATAGGCCCCTTAAATCTATGAAGGATAGGAAGACGTGGGCCCAAGGCATTTCTGCCCCAAGTTGAGAGTGTGCTTCTGCTGCTATCCCCGCCCCTCGGTCAACTATAGCTCTCTATGTCTCCTATTACTAGCACTTTTCCTCGTGTTGAAGCTCGCACATGTCCAACCATTCCGAAAAAAAGAAGCTCTGATTCTTCTAACTATCGCGCTATATCTCTCACTGTATTCTATCTAAGATCTTTGAAACCCTCTCAACTCTCACTTCTTAGACTTAGACTATCTGGAAACTCATTCCCTTTCTTTCCGATAAGCCAGTACGGCTTTCAGCGCTCCAGGTTCTTCTGGCATATACTTTCCTATCTAAACCGATTTATAGTTCCCCGCCCTTAGGAACTACGGGACTTCGTGTGGCCTTGAACATATCCCAAACATTGACAGAGTATGGCAAGCGTCACTGCTCCCAAGCTCCCCTTCTTTGATTTCTCTTTCTCTTGCTTAAGTAGTCTAGCTCTTTCAATCTCTAAATATCATCTTCTGATGGCGACTTCCTTCTTCTTTTTCTGCAATCGTTTCCTCAGGTTCTGCTTATCTCCTACTTATTCCTACTTTTCATTAATCACTTCTCACCTGCACATCTAAATCTATCCACTCAAATGCCGATGACTGACCCTTCATTCTTCAACTCATTTCAGTTCTACTCTCCCTCTTTTACGTCTAGAATTGCCTCTCGTCTTAATCTTTCCTATTTATTCCGCTGATCTGGATAGAATTCCGAGTGTTCGTCTCAACCTTGTTGAAATTCAATCTTTAAAAACCCAACTTCTTCAATTTCTCCTTCTCTAAAACGTATTCTAATTTTCCTTATCTCTTTCAACGTTCTCTCGTCCTCTCCTGTTGACAGATAAACATCCTTGGCCTTAAACATAAACAAAAAAATGTCTTTTAAACCTCTCAAGTCACAACGGTTGCTAGGGCGCCTCAAAGAAACTGGGAGTTCTGTTTAGACTGCGAACTTTTTTTCCTCTTCAGATGATCCAGCTATACAAGGGTCTCATCCGTCCCTTGTGGAAGTATTGTTCTTCATATTGGGGGGGGGCTCTGTTTCACCAGGCTTTGATAGGATCGAGACAAAGGCCAAAAGCTTATACGATTATGTAGTGTTATCTCTATTCTATAGCCCCCACGCAATGCTCGAGGAACTTATATTTGCATCCTCCACTTTTACGACGCCCTCGAGCACAAGGATGCTATCTGTGTTGATATTTGTGTTGATGTTGGTAACTCCAGGCTATTCGCTGCGTCTTCCTTCTTCCCATCTTCTGTGTTTCCTGTGAATTTAATCTCCCTCACTTAAAGCCTGCGTCTTGCTACATCTGCGTAATTTGAGCAGGCATAAACCCTGTTGGTGAAGAAAAGTAAAAGTAAAAATCCGAGTCCCTCAAGATTACAATTCGAGTAGTTGGCAAAATAATTCGGATGAGTTGCACGAATAATGAGAGTGATTGCACAAATATCAGGGACTGAGTGCACAATAATTGGGATGAGTTGCACAATAAACGGAGTAGTGACACGAATAATTTGGAGTGAGTTGGCACATAATCGGGAGTGATTGGCACAAAATTCGAGTGAGGGGCCAAAATAATTGGAGTGAGTTGCACAATAATCAGGGTTGAGTTGCACAATAATGGGGAGTGACTTGGCACAATAATTCGGGAGTGAGTTGGCACAATAATTCGGGAGTGAGTTGGCACAATAATTTTGGGAGTGAGTTGGCACAATAATTCAGAGTGAGTTGGCAAAATAATTCGGAAGTGATTGCACAATAATTGGAGTGATTGGCACAATAATCGTAACGGGAGTGAGTTGTACATAATGGGTGGGAGTGACGTTGCACAATAATTCAGGAGTGGATGGCCACAATAATTTGGGAGTGAGGTTGCACCAATAATTCGGGAGTGAGTTGCACAAATAATTAGTGAGTGAGTTGCAACAATAATTCGGAGTGAGTTGGCGACAATAATTTGGATGATTTGGCACAATGAATTCGGAGGAGATGCACCCAATAATTTTGGGAGAGTTGGCACAATAATCGGGAGTGAGTGGCACAATAATTCTGGGATGAGTTGGGCACAAGTAATTCGGGAGTGATTGCACAATATTCCCAATACTCAAGCACCATATGCTTAAGCAACCGATATCATCCATCCTATTCCAATGACCAACCATCTCAAATGTACCTCTCGTTTATTCTCTCATACTTTTGAGCGTACTACACTCCTTCCTTGAATAGGCTCTGACTTGTGAGTGTGATGACAACGTAAAAAAAAACCTTTAGGGGGGTGCAGATATGGCAAATGAACTAAATCCCCTACTCACCCCAATCCAAAAACATCATTCAGATTATCCTCAGCATCGCACAATCTTCAACATTACCCTCAGATGACCATAGTGTCGCAACACACATACCTTAACCTATTTCAAACTTAAATTAACCTGTAGAAATTCTACACTCACACACTCAAAATCTACCATAGGTCATCAGAAATTGCAAATCTTTCATACACTCATCCACCTGACCAACCACAAACACATTCACTCCCACACCACTCATTTTCACGTTTCCTTTCATCTTTGTCAGTCACAGCGAGCAAATGAAATTTGCCTTTCTAAATACACCATCACCTCCTCCTCTTCTCCTCAACATATATTCCTCTGACATTCCATGTATTCAGATGATTATTACATTTTCGCCGAAAGATAGAACCCCGCTACGCGATCACGACCTTCTCTGAGCATGCATTAGCGATTCCTGCAAAAGATAAGTGGTAGTGGGCACCCAACCCAACTACCACCATCACTAGTTGCCTTCTACGACACGCAAGGACCATACGATCTCGGCAAATTTTTCTCCCCCACACATAGGATATAAGGGATAGGTGTAAGATGTTGTCTAGAAGAGGTGTGGATAAAGTATGTGTATATGATATTGGAAAAAGATGTGTCTCTAAGATGTGTCGGAGGCAGGATGATCGTGATGATGAACGCAGAACAGAAAGCAAACCATTAGGCACTGGAATGTCAGTACATACCATAATCAAAATGGGTATATATATATATAATATATACATATATAATATATATATATAATAATAATATAGTATATATATATATATATAATATATAATATATAATATATATATAATATATATATATAAATAATATATATAATATCATATATATATGAGTTTAAATTATCCAAAAAATTCTTAATATTGTTCATTATCGGCCAAAATAATCGCTGAAATTGCCGATGACGATGACGATGAAAAAAAGATATGCCGATGACGAGGACGATACGATTAATCTCCATCACTAATATAATTATAGTATTATAAATATATATAGATATATAATATATATATATAATATAATATAATATATATATACTATAATAGTATATATATATATATATGATATATATATATTATAATATATAAATATATGCACTTTAATGTGCTTACAAAACTTGATATAAGAAAAGTTAACTAACTTATTAACATAACTGGAACAAAAGTTATTATTAATGTCTAAAAGGTATATAGAACACTATATTCAGAAATTAAATGATAACAATATTAAATATTTAAAAGTTATACATTAAAATTTTACAAATTATTATTCCTCAGAAACATTGCCATTTATGTGCAATAAAAATCATTTCCAGATTACCCATTTACGATACCTTCATTCCTTCTTGAAATCCATTATTTGGTGCTTAAATATTTTGCATACGGAAATATTTATATTTCATTACAATAATAAAGTTAAATTGTTAATTTATTTTTTAAATCAATCTGAAGTTTAATAGTTCAAGAAATTCATTTTTTTCCTATTGACGATCGCTTTGCTCTTTATTTCATATCATTCTCTCTGAACTGTATGAGTACTTGTATAGGCAAGGCTCTATGCAAGGGTTCGGATATGCTTTCTCATTTTCGGTCTTCCTTTCTCGCCGTTTAAGTATTGTAAAAGTCAAACTTGACGTACAGACCAACCCTATCTTGTTCTATTATTTAGACAATTACAAACAAATGTTGAGAATCTGCAGCTTTCTCACTCACCTCTGATGCAAGGAAATAGATTCTAAAACCACACCGGAGCTTTAGATATCTGAAGACTTTTTTTTATACTACACCTAGCGATTCCTAACACGTATTCGGACAATCCACTAATATGTTCATCAATGCTCACATTCTTGCGTAAGTCAGTGGAGTAAATATCCCTCAAGAAGTTACTAAGGGGGCCAGATGGAACTCCCACCTCGAGGAAAAACAACGCTGCTGCGCGTCATGCGCGTACCGTTGAATACATGCAAGCTGGAGGGGCCTGCGATAAGCGGAGTACACAATCATATGAGAAAAACAACCACTGTGCAGTGTCCGCGACAGGAATGGTAGGGGTCCAATACCTGCACTGTCCAAGCTGTGATGAATGGCTGCAAAGTGAATGGAAATGAAGAGGCAAAAGGTGGATGCTCGTGACACAGGGAGATATAGGATGTGGAAACCCCAAACAAGATATGGAGAAAAAGAGTCAGTCAGGCGCACATACCAACATCTACTGAGCTCTGCCGCAATGGGGCTTGGTGCCTGTGGCGGGGTGCGAAAAAGGTGTGGTCACGTAGCGGCCCAGGAGGAATCGGCACCTTCCGCGAGCGTCCCGTAGTGGAATAGCCAGGGAGTTTGTTCCGTGTGATAACTTGTCAGCGTAAGTGCGAGATCGTGCCATGATGTGGCCCCATGTGAGATGTGGGTCTGCCCTCCGCGTCAAAGGACGCCGTCGTCCTCCCACCGTGGGGCCGCCTGAATATAAGTATGTCAGAGGCAGTGAATGGGCTAAGGTAGAGATGAGTGGCGATCACGCGTGGGGAACTATGGAGAAACCCGGGTGCTACGTGCCAGTAGTCCCCACCCGAGTGTGGTGATGGGTAGAAGTAAGCTAGCTTCCACCACCCCGATGCCGCTCGCGCCGAACTCTATACATGTCTGCGCAAGCGGCTATAAAACAAGTGGAGCAAACACGTGTGTCTCGGGAACACTGAGTACCCTGAACCAACGATCACTCAACAAACGGAGAGGATAAGTGTAAGGAGAAGTGATAGATAATGAGGGGAATGGATGCGCTGGTAGTGGTGAGGTGCTGCACGCAAATTCAGTGGAAGATCGCGGCGCGTGAGGGAAAGAGGCGCGCGGTTCTCTGGCAACTCCGCCACCTGTCCTACTCCGCCACGCCGAGATTGATGGAAAAGGAGTGGTCGCCAGGAGGGCTGAGCAGGATCGATCGATGGAGTGTGCCATCGTCGCGCGCCGATGTGCATGGAGGAAGGACATAATCCGAAACCGGAACCGGTATACAAGACGCGTCGGAAACTCTGACTACCCTCTACCGCTGGAGGCCCTCGTCGTGTGAGGCATACAAGGTGAAGTCATCCATAAAAACAGGTGTAGAGTACTGGCTAGTCTCCTACGTGGAAGGCAATTAACAGGGGGTAATGGTAATAGAAGATGTCGATAAGGGGTAGGCCAAGGTGTGGAAAGCAGGGAAAAACGAAGCAAAAACAGTAAGAAAGACTGTGCGAGTGGGTGAGTGGCCACTCAATAGGCCCTTCAGTAGTGGAGGTGAAAAGGACCCGCCATTGCCCATGCCTGCGGTGACAAAATCAATAGTGGTGGAGAGGGGTATAGTGAATGACTATTATATCTAGCTGATGGGAAACACGTCATATCGGTCTAGAAGCTATGCCAGGCGATGCTGTAGATATGGTGTCTCCACGATGCAGAATTGCATGTGGGGGATCAATAAGCGGAAACAATAGGGCACAAAAAAGATCATAAATGGATCGGTGTGCCCCAGACTGGTTCCGATACTCCGTGCGGGCGCGGAAGATAGTGTGCTAGATGGTGGTAAGTAGAGCTCGACGTGCTGGAGAGTGGGATATGGAGGTAATAAAACCAGTAAAAATAAAGGGGTGCCTTGGTGTAGGCTGGGGTAGTCTGCAAAGTGGGTAGCTATGTGGCCAACCCAGTCTGGCAAGGCGTGCTCGGCCTGTCTGACCAAGTGTGTGAAAACATGGTGTAAGAGGCGGTAAGTGAGACGGGACGTGGCGGAACAAGTACACTAACACAGGCAAGGCGCCAAGATATGACGCACGAGGACTCCGTACGTTGTCGTGGTGACTAGCGCCATAACAGAAGAGATTAGCGCGAGTTCATGGAGGCTGCCTCCAAGTCATGCAGTAGGTGTCAGCAAAAGTACCAGAAATCGGCACTCCGCTGCAGGCGGTCAGGGACGATGTGCAGCAGTGCAGGTACAATCGCCAGGATCCGTGAAACATTAGATGTCTGGTCTGAGGTCAATCAACCGTACGTGTGCGCAGACGTGTAAGGTCCTAAATTGCCAGCTAGCTCCTGTACCTGTGCTCGTCTACCACACCCAACTCCAGTGGACGCGAGGCCTCCCACTACATAATGTAGAGGATGGCGAGGGTCTATAATATCACAATTCGGTGAATAGCTGGCAGACCGTGCGGACGAGGCCGATCGGAGGTCATTGCAAACAATAGGTATAGGGATCGTCGGTGGGCAATTAACGCCAGCAAGGCGAGGGCGCGAAGGTGCCGATGTCGGGCGATGAGGGAAAAGGCCGCGGATAAGTTGGAAGGGGGACCTGGAAAGCAAAGCGGACATTAAGGACATGCCAAGTTGGCTGTGGTGGAAACCACAGCCAACACAAGGTCGTAAAATTAACAATACCTGCACAAGCAGCCCAAGCGCAGTGTGCAGTAGACTAAGTACGGGAACCGCTTCCAGATGGGTGCACAAGACTCTGAGTGAAACCAAGCGTCCAAACTACGAGTGCGAAGCACCACAAGAGCACGTGGGGACGCATATGGTGGGAAGTGTACTGCTTGGTAGTACAGCAGAGGGCACACGCAGAACAGTGGAAAGAAGTGGACATGGCCAGGCGAAGCAGATGGAAAAAGGCGAACTTACGAGACAAGCAATACACACGCGAAACAGAGAAATGAATTGAGATGTGCCATGCATTAAGCGGGGGAAGCGGAAGGGGCGGGAATGACAGGCATAGGAGATACAAACAGGTAAAGAAGGTTGGAAGCGTCCCGGGGCTAACTGGGGCGAAGGGGTGTAGGGAGACAGGCAGATGGCAGTGCTGGGAACAGTGTAAACAGATGGCAGGAGCCCAGGCCAAAGCGGGGGGCGTGTGAAGCCCGGAGACATGCGAGAGCATCAACGTCTGAACATGATTAAAGAATGTATAGGGCGGGAATGTAAAAGATGATGGTGGGAAAGTGATGGTGAAACCAGTCATTAACGGCAATGGAGCCACATGCGGAACTGCCGCCTGTCGGAAACGTGTACAACTCACGGGCGCAAACGGAAAGTTACAAAGGCGTGGACAACGAAGGCCGGGAGTGATGGGAAGGGGTGATGTCGTGACCTTGACGGAGAGCGCACTGAACATGCCACTCGAACATGGCCCGGACCATGCATGCACGAAGAAATGCGGGACAAAAATAAATATAAATCAATTAGGAAAAAAAAATGAATGAAAAAAGGCATGAAAGTAAAGGAAAGGTTGAACAAATTTTGAAACTTTATTAAGCAAAATGAAATTTAAATTCCGTATTTTATCAGTAAAAAAAATGCTGTAGAAAGCTATGGCCGAACTAGACAGTCAATGAGCGTAAAACATGGCACAAAGTGAACAATAGGGAAACAGTAAGTGGGAAAGAAATGATAACAGGCGAGAGAGCCCACAAATGGAAACATGGCTGACAGAAAAGAGAATGTCCGCATAATAATAATAACAAAGCAAATCCGAATTACTATGCCAAGAGTACTCAACATATAGTAGATCAAGCTGGAAACCAACTAAAACCAGCACAGTAAATAGCAAGTAAGAAGATAAATAAGATAGAATGAATAATATAATATATAAAAAAAAAAAAATATACAAAAATAGGAATAAAATAATAGGACACATAAAAAAACTATAAACATTATTATACTAGAGAAAATTAAGACCTGTTATCCTAGATCAATTCTTATACAAGAAATAGGAATAAAATAGATAGGACAAAAAAAATTTAAAAATGATTAAAGTAAGAAAATAAGATAGAGAGATAATAATATAATAAGTAAATGAAAATAAATAAAAGATAAGATATATAGTAGTAGAGGGATATAATATGAGTTATAGTAAGTACGTATATATAGATAGAGAATAAAATTAGAATATAGTAGGAAGTAGTGAATATAAAATAATATAAAGAAAAAGTAGTATAAAAAGTAAATAATAGAAGAGATATAGATAATATAATATAGAAGAAATAAATGAGATGAGAAATAGAATAAGAGAATAAAATAGTATGAAAGAATAAAAAGAAATAGGAAATAGAGAAAATATATAGATAATATCAAGAAGGAGTGATCAAGGAACGAAAACAAGTAAAAAGTTGAGCAAGAAGGGTGAGAGTAAGAATCACCAAGGAAACCTAACCAAGCAAGTCTAACCTGTAACCTAACCTACCAACGCTGAACCAACGCTGGATCGAACCGTGAGGTGGAACCAAACCTTAACCAAATGAACCTACCCTAATTATAACAGCAAACCTGTGATGAAATGCCTGATTATGTAAGAGATGATACAGTAAATAATATAGTATAATGAAATGAAAGAGAAGATACAAAAATATATGTAAAATACATATGAGAGCAAGTATGAAATAGACTAAATATAGATAATAAGAAGATATTTAGAGATGATATATAGTGAATAAGAGTACAAACATAGTTATGAAAACAAGCCCCATGAACGTACCATGCACCCAGCCAAAAAAAAACGATACGGCCCCTCACAAGAGAAAAAGAGAAAAAATGAGAATCACGTTATGAATACAAAGATAATTAAGATCAGAATAGAGAGAAATAAGAAACTCTAGACCATAGTATGATAATATGAATAGAGTACCATATAAATAGATAGAATGCACTGAGCGAATTATACTATATGATACTAGCACAAATGCAAAGGAATATGCATACAGGGTGCTGCTGCCTCGTGAGCAAATATCAATAATACCGAATCAAACGAAATGCATGCAAAGGACAAGACAAGCAAAAACTAAAACACTGCAGTACCGAAAAACGGAACCCCTAAAGAATAAATATCCACAAACAGTCCAATACCAGGTAAAAAAAGAAACAAGAGGCAGATTGATAATACTAAGCGGGACTAAAACAGTCGAATACATGGAACTCCAACGAGCGCTAAAACCAAAACAGAAATAACATCCCTCCCAAATCGTCAAGCAGCGAGTGAAGGAATAAACAGGGATGAATGGGTGCTCCTCGGAAAAAAAAAAAACGTCTCGGAGAAAAAGCCGGGTAGTGCAAAACTGCCTATAAGCGGTACAGATAAAGAAGAAGCCTAAAACATAGATAAGTAGCCTGCTCAGAGCGGAAACATCATGCGTAAAGCATGCAGTCGCACAAGTCGATCAAAAACCAATCATACACTAATACACAGAAATACAAAAAAACGCCATCCCATGATCTGCAAGGGCAAGTGAACAGAAGAAATCGGCAAGGAGTCCCATATGACAGACATAAAGAGGCATCAAACGTCATGCAAAATCCGCGGGGCCCCGCAGCGAAACGTGGCTCATGAGCTCAATATAGCAGGAAAAACCTAACCAATGCAGCGGCCAAACCGTGGAGACGTTACAACTCGGAATTTACCCCACCTGCCCAACATGATACAGATATCTAAAAAGAAAGTGCTAATTACCCCTAACATGGCTAGATAGCCCGAGAATAACAAAGAAATGCGGAAAGCAAAACAAAAAAAACCCCTTTAGCGAGACTGTGTCCCAGGCGGCAATCCCACTGAAAGTAAGAATAGCTAACATGAAAAAGCTAGCAGTACCGCAAGCTACAGCCAGGAATATACCTGACATATACAGCAGGAATACTGTACCCCGACAACTCTGTACGAAGTCACTGTGAAAAACGCATGCACCGTCCGCAGCGGACCGAACCAAGGAAAAACCTAAAAACGCGAACGACCTCCCACAGACGTGAATAAAGCGGTCAAGCAGCTATAATAGAACGGAAATCAAACAATAATAAAAAAACTACTCCAATTGCCACAGCACTGGAGACCCACCCATAAGTGGTAAGTCTGCGAAAGTGCTAGGTAGAAAAAAATCCCGAAATGGACAAAGTAAGGGAAAAAAGGTCAAATTCGGCAAAAGTGCCAGACACAGCATAAAATACCAGGGCAAACAGACCCAGCGGATGGCATGGGTGCACGCCGCAATGGAACTGGGCATGGTTCTTGGTGTGTCTTTTTTAAAATACATTGAAAAAAAAGTTAATATAACAACGTGGAGAGAAGAAGAAGACCTGGCGCGGTTTTCCTCTTAAACTGCACCACTCACTCGGTTTTCAGAGACACTTCTCGCCTTTCTTATAAAGAAAAATTCTGGTGTGAGTGATGGGGTGGGTTATGTGGGGGGAGTTAATGGGTGGTGTTAGTTGCCGTGTGGGTGTGGGTTCTGTCAAAGCAGATCCATCCAAGTGTGACCTCGAACGAGATGGTCGCCCATCGCCGTCGAGTGGCAGGAGGGCGCCGCGGGGTGTGGGTGGTGCGGGTGCGGGTGGGGTGGGGACACGGTGCAGATGGTCGGCAACGGCGGGGGGTACGTCTGTGGTGGGTGTGGGGTGTCTTTACATGGTAGTGTTCAAAGGAGAAGTATAAAATTTATTTTGCTCTCAGAAGACAGACAGAAACGATCAATGACAAGTTATTACTTCTATGCTCAGCCGCCCGCGCGACGTCAGTTTTCTCTCTGCGTTGAAAATAAACCTTGAAACTATAAAAATTGTCAACGAGTGGCTTGCAATTTTCTTGAACTAGGGGTTGCGAGGCAACTCCAAACTAGCTATTGAAAAGATATTTTCACATGGATAAACACACGGAAGGGACGGGAGTAACTTCCCATGTCTAATCTTCTCACACCGCCACCCACCACCCACCAAACCTCAGTAGAATTCACTCTACCGCCTTACAGAATATTAGGGAAAACAGAGAGAGGTCGAGAAACCTGCCACTCGGCTCCCTTCGGAGAGCCGATCTACAGCACGCTTATCCTCTATTAACCTAAACAATATATCCTCCACAAAAGTCAAATAATTGAAGCAAAGTAAAAGGAAACTCATATAAAAGAAGAAAGAAGCTACTTACTACAAAAGAGACATAAAGCTATGACTAATGTCAGTTCTAACTGTGCCAACTGTTTGTTTACAAACGAACGAACTATAGGTGTCATAGAAAACAGAAAGAAAATCGGTAGAAGAGATAGTAAAGGATACAAAAGAGGGCATAATGAGCAGAAGAAACCAATAAGTAACACGGTCATCTAGACAGCAACAGAAGAAGAAAAAAGAAAGAAGAAGAAGAAGCTACTTCAATACGTCTGTTATAAAAATAGGAAGAAAGAGATAGAAAGAAGAGAAAGAAGAAAGAAGGAGAAGAAGAAGAAGAAAGAAGAAAGGAGGAAGCAAGTAAATTTTTTCGTATCTTCCAAAAATTAGCATGAACTACGCAAAAAAGAAAAAGGAAGCCGCCCCTGTTACTTACGAAAAGAAAAAGAAGAAAACAAGAAAAAAGTCCACAGAACGGAAATATAAGAAACCATAGTAAACCACAATTAGAAACACACCAAGAGAAAAAAAATAGAAACCCGACCAAAGGAAAAGAAAAAAGAAAAAGAAAAGAAAAGAAGAAAACACCCGCACTAACACAAGACTTTACGCGTCCGCCACTCTACAAAGGTTCCCCCTAGTCTGTTTGAGTATTTTTGTGTGTATTTAATTTCGTTGGATGTGCTCTAGCTGGCTTAATAAACGAATCTGTACTCATGATAGTTTTGAGAATGAAGTATGATATATTTTACCTTTACTTCAATGTAATATAGAGGTTGCACATGTAGAGACAGATTCTCTTTAAGCCAAAGCAAACATCCATAGTCTTAATAAAAAAAGAATTTTTTTTCCTTTTTAATTTTTTTATTTTTTTGTTGGGGTGTGGGCTTTGGGATATGTCTAAACTCTCAATTTGTACATGTGAGTTTGCTCAGTCTGAACAGTTTCTGTTTCTAAGCAACAAACATCATAGTGCTACAAGTAGGTGAAATTTTGTTATTGAACTATTTTTCCTACTGTGTAGATCGATTAGTATCGACGTCAGAAGAAGAAGAAGAAGAAGAAGAAGATATGAAAGATTTACGAACAAAATTTAACAGAAAAAAGAGAAAGAAAATAAGAGAAGAAATAACATAGAAAGAAGAAGAAGAAAGAAGAAGAAGAAGAAGAAGAAGAAGAAGAAATTCCAGTGGTTTGTAGGGAGGATCTCTCTCTCTCTCTCTCTCTCTCTCTCTCTCTCTCTCTCTCTCTCTCTCTCTCTCTCTCTCTCTCTCCTCTCTCTCTCTCTCTCTTCGTGGAAGATATCAATCGCAAACATTGTTTATCAAACATGGTGATTTCTACGAAAAATCAGCCTTTCCCAACCATAAAGAATAAAAAAAAATAAAGTAGAGAGAGCAGAGAGAGAGAGAGAGAGAGAGCGAGAGAAGAGAGAGAGAGGGAGAGAAGAGGAGAGAGAGAGATTTCCCTATAAAACATATGGATTTGGACTGGCATAAAATTCTTAATTGAGATTTACTTTATACATATGGTATATTCATGGCACTTCTATGTACAATATAAATATAATATTATAATATATATATATATAATATATAATATATATATAACTATATATATATATATATTATATATATATATATATATATAATATATAATATATATATTATATATATAAAAAATATATTATTTTAATATATAATATTATATATATATATTATTATATATTATATATATATATATATATATATATATATTAATATATATACTATATATATATATATTACTATATATATATATGTATATAAATTATATAATATCATAAATTACTATTAATATATATAAGATTATATAAACTATTATATATACTATAGTATATATATATATTAATATATATATATTATATATATAGTATATATAATATATATATATATATATATATATAATAAATATATTATAATATAATATATAGGTATATATATATATATATATTATATAGTATATTATATATTATATATATATATATATAATATATATATAATATATATAATTATATATATATATATATATATAAATAATAGTAATATATATATAAATATATAATATATAATATTATATACCAAAAAATATTATTATATAATATATATATACTATATCAAAATATATAATATAATTATATATAATCATAATATATATATTAATTATTAGATATAGTGATATGATATATATAATACCCCTATAGTATATATATAATAAAATTATACATACAGTACTGATTTACTTATATATCCTATATATATATCAATATATTATAATGTATATATATATATATATATATTATTATATATAATATATAATACAAAATTATATAATATATATATACTAAATATATTTTTTTTTTTTTTTTTTTTGTTCTTTTTTTTACATCAGAAGATAAACACCGCCGCTCACGGGCAGACCCTAGAATCTAGGAGGGGTGTACTCCATTAACGTCCGAGCAGGACGAAGCCAGCCTAATGAGAAAATTGCTCACATTTCTCACCCGGACCATTGAGAACCTGGGACCTTCAAAACTTGTTTGTGAGTGCTCTAACACTGAGGCTACCGGTGCGACATTATTTACATAAATAATATATAAAAATTATTTAAAAAAAATACTATATATATATCACCAAAATACATACGTACATACGCATAAAAAGAAATATATATAAATTATACGTGCATATACAAATTATTACTTTCATTAATCATTATTTATATTATGCCAAACACTATATTATCAAAATACATTATATTTCACTAATAATGTCTACTATTTACTACATTTTAACCCTATTATTAATTATTATTTATTATTATATTATTATTATTATTTATTATTTTTATATTAAGCTTATATATTATTATCCCTATATCAATGTTATTGTTATGCTTGACACTTTTTAATTAATATTATTACGCTATACACTATATCACTGTTACAGTTTAAATTATTGCACAACAATTCACTTAATAAATAATACTCACTATTAAACACCACATCTACACACCTTACAATATTTCACTGAATTTTACAATCTATTCACCACTCATCTCACTATTACTTAACCATTATTTATCCATAAATATCACACACTATCACTATACAAATATTAATATGATACGCCTACTCATCACATGCACGATTAGCCATTCAATGCCCCTGAATAAAAGGGACTTCACGAGACCCTGCCCGGCCACACAGTGACCGAGAATTTGAAAAAATTTCTTTTTAAGCAAAAGAAAAGTCATGTAATCGGAGATTCTTCCACTGATATCGAGGACTTTTTGCTCTTCATTATTTTTTATTTTCTGTGGTTAATATTTCATATTCCGAAAATTGCCAAAAGAAATGATTTTAAAAAAGTTTGCAGCTCTCGAACCCAGAAATTACAATGCGAATATAAATTTTAGAGACTGATTTAAATTTTAACATTTTTATAAATAAAAAACTGATTTTTATTTTTCAAGTTTTTTTTTGCAGCTATCTTCAAACAAAAGCTCTCTCTCTTCTCAAAAATTTTTTGTCTAACCACTTCTTGCTCAGATTATAAAGACTATTTCATTTCTTCCTTAAATCACTTCAGAATAATCTATCTTTGCCAATCACTCTCTTCTTGGCCCTTATGGTTCCGCTTTCTTCCTCTGTATTAAAATATATATATATATATATATTATATATATATATATATATATATATAAATATATATATAAAATACGGATCGACGGTTTATAATCTCATTATCGAAAGAAACCAACAAATATGATCATCTGGAATCTTTAGATAAATATAATATTCCTGTTGTATACTTTGAGCGCGCCTTCTTTTTAAAACGACAAATGTTTTCGTCGACGTGTCAAACTCTTCCCCGGTAATGTAAAAAAATAACTGTAAACCCTATTAAATAGATGGTAAAAAGCACAACCATTGCAATATCATATATATATATATATATCTATAATACTAACTATAACATAGTATATATACTATGTATACTATATATATACTAATATTACTATATATATATATATATATATATATATATATATACCTATATATATACTATATATATATATATATATATATACCTATATATATATTATTATATAATATGCTATCAGCTAGATCTTTTACTGGTAGTACTTTTTTATTAAAATTTATGTTAAATTCCCACTTTTTTAAGCGGTATTTTTTTTTAATCAAAAGTGCATAAAGAACACAGTGTTTCTAGTCCTTCACAAATACGCGTTTGTAATAGGAAGATAGCCTAATTAAAAAAATATCCAATTTGTTTAAATTTAAAAACTAAACCACCGGAGCTCATCATAAGCTTAATTTATGTATCATAACCCTTCACTTACCTGTTATTTATTTTTATATATTTATAACTTTATTTCACTTTGCATTTTTTAAAAAAAAGAAAAACACGCATTCTTGGACCATGAGCGTTACAGACTTTTTGTTCGATAATGATTATAGAAAAACAACATAAAAAATAACAAAATTTTTATCTCTTCCCCCCCCCCCCCTACAAACAACTTAAAATTTTACAGGAGAAAGATCCTACCAAATGTCCCATAATATATATATTATATATATATATATATATATACCTTTATATATTATCTTACTATATTATATAATACTATATTATATATTATAATTATATATATATATACCTATATATATATATATATATATATCATAATATATATTATATAAATTTTGGTGTGGTAAATGTCAGAGATTTGTTCAAGAATCAGAATTGGAAAAAGATAAACAGGGAAGCCTAGACCACGTCAAAACTAATCCGACACTTATACTGCTGGGCGGGCCGAGGGAGAGCGAGATGGCGGCGGGGGAGAGCTTACCGCACACACCCATCCCACCTTGTCTATGAGCGCGGCGGTTTTATTAGTTCAAGTCAAGAGAAGATTGGTAAAGTAGATCAAATCGGAGTTTGACTCCTGGGATGGGCGTTGATTAAATTGTACGAAGAAGGATATGGGCGCTTGATTTTAATATGTACGATAGCAGGGTATATGGCCGTTAGTCTTGTTTTCGAAAGTTCCAAGCGTGAGAAAGATCGCGTGTCGAACTAGCCCTCTCCAGTCGGTAGATAAGTTCTTTTTTTGCGACAGGACTAGTTCAGAAGATTTCAGTGCTTTTGTGGAAATGACGAGTAAGAATAAAAAATCTTCTCTGCCTCTCCCTCATGTCTGTAGTGAGCGTGAGAGTTCGACGAGGGAACAGGATTGGAGAGAGAGAGAGAGATGACGAGATAGAGAAAAAACGAGAGAAGAGACGGAGAGAGATTACGAGAGAGAGAGAGAGAGCAGAGAAGAGAGAGAATTAGACTCCACCTTTCAAGGGAGAAGTGGTATTAAACCAGGAACTACCCCAGCCATCCGTTTGAATGGCATACCCAATAAAGAACAAGCAACTGTCTCTCTCCATGGTGCGCCATGAACCCTTTGTAAGAGTTTCAGAACAGCCAACTCTCATTAGAGTCTTGTTCTTGAAAGTGAATGCAAGTAGGGTTGCCCCGATGAATTATCTCGAGGTGTTGGCGCGGTAGCATGGTGCGCAACATGTTGGTGCGGTGAGGCCTGCGGTGCGCCAACCAAATCCCAGTGTATTGGTGGCCAGTGCCTTCGTGCAACTGTTAAATCCATAAGGTCGTCGGCCTGCGCTGCGGTTGTCGGCGTGCGTCGTGCCGAGCGTGGTGTGCCCATTGAAACAATGCAGGTGCTGCGCCTCTCTTGCACAATAAAACAATGTGCATCTGTCGGCTGCGTCGTGCCCGTGCCTGCGGTGCGCGCGTGTCCGGTCCCGCGGTTGCCGTTCCGGTCGCGGTGCGGTGTCGCGCAAAATTCCATGGGCTCGGCCAACCCACTAGAATGAAGTAATCCTTTCCAACGAGAAATCACTGAGAAAAAGGATACCGATGTAAGAATATCAATATGGCTCAAGGTCTTGAAGTCGTGTGAAAGATTTTGACGAGGAGAAAGATACGAAGAATTGATTCTTTTTGAGGCATTGAAAACAAATCATATTCGTTTTCTGTGCCCCAATTAGAAATTATAAAGTTATTAACTGGTCGTTCGGTATCCTTCAAAGTCATATTGAGAAGGATGGAGTTCTCGGGGTAGAATGGATTGGTTGATAAAGTAACATTTTTAGCGTTAGAAATTGCAATGTTGGTCATATACTGATTTGAAGAAGTGGAGTTTTAGTGGCAGTTGTGCGTTTGTAGTGTCGTAAGCGACTATTTAGAAGCAAACTATTATGTAAAGAGTTTCAGTCCTTAACAGAAGATCTATATAGAGATCCCTGGTTACTGCTAATACGCAGCGACGCGGCAGATCCAGCTTTTCTCGAATCCCGTCTGATCTTGTGGCGGATCCTAAATCTTCATTTAACTCCTTCATCTGACTCTTTTTTGCATTCGTTTGGAATGAAACTAGAGGGACGCGATAGAGAAATGTTTAAGGTTGGAGTTAACCATATTTATCACAAAAAAAGACCGAAAAAACTTTAGACAGAATCACAAATAACAAGTTTAATGCTCGTTTCTTATATTAAGAAATCTTTTAGTGCTTATCTTGGGGCGTCGTTTCGTCACAACTCTCAGCGATAACTATTACATCAAGATCTCTCATATCTAGCTCTTCGTGCTAGTCTCGTACAACTATTCGTCAATGACATTTTTTACAATTAGTGCTTTCCCTGTCGTCACTCATATCAGCTACCTCCTCTCTCTCTCTCTCTCTCTCTCTCTCGTGCGAATCACATGCCTTAGAGCGTGCTTTAACCCTCTATCTCTTCTATTAACTCTCTTATTACTCTCCTCTCGTCTCTTACTCTACTCTTCATACTCTTCTCTTCTCTTCATCTTCATACTTACTCATCTTATTCTCTCTCTACTTCTCATCTCTCTTTACTCTCTCTCTTCATTCATCTCTCTCTATTGACCGAAGTAGAATACTATCACTAGTGCACTAAAGTTATCTCACTAACTTATTTTCAAATGTCAATACCGATCTGTTACTGTACTAGTCGATTATCTGCATTGAGAGTGAGTTATACTCAGAATCTCTCACATACTATATACTACTGCTACATTTCATAAATAACTTAATTTGTAATTATGTACTTAATTACTATTCTTCAACATTATCCTTTTCATTTACAATAAAAATAATGATGAGTTAGCTTAATGTTTCTCTTTTAGATTGAAAGGGTATAAACCTTGGCTATTATCCTGCTTCCACCAGTTGTTACCGTTCTTGACCTCTCTTTCCTCACATAATTCATGGATCTTAGCGCGCGCGAGAGATACGTAGATGTTAAATTGTCTACGCTCCATCATGTGCCTCGGGAAGTAGTAACCACTTACAGTTTCAATTAGTCTTGAGACTTTTGCACCCTCAAAAGGAAGTGACTCTTACCTATACATCCGGACCACCTCTAAGACAGCGGAACAGCTGTGGGGTGCGTCTTTCTGTCTTTCATGACTCTCCTTCATACCTTTCCCACTCATGCTCCATCTGGCATATTTAATATCTCTTAATAACCAAGAAATTTCTACTTATTGTAATAGATCTTTATACTGCACCGCATAGGTCTCCATGACGCACGTCCTATGTCGCTCAAAGCTCTACAAGGGCCAAAATATTCTACAATACTTATAGATTATCGTGATAAGTGTCCCTGATGTACAAATCACTTATCTGTCTAGAGCAAATTAAAGCATTTTTTGACACAGCCCATCAAATTAGTCACGTAGAGAGCAAGAACTCTCTAGGTAAAGCAGAAAACCGAGCTGCAGATCGAAGACTCATTCACACCACACAGACATGAAGATCAAGCCTTTTTAACTCCATCAAAGCTTTTATATATTTATACACAAAATGGGTTCGAGATTTAATTATAAAGGACTAATATCTCAGGATATATCTTTGTGTCTAGTTAGATCACTAAAGGGGTCAATGCAAGTGAGCAGCCAGGAAGAAGGAGGCTGTAGAAATGAAGTAGAAGAAGCCGTAAGCGCATTCCAATTCATAATCTATGAAATACTATTCTGCTGCAAACAAAATAATTTGAGACAGCCGATGAATCTCCACACACTGTCGTTTTGAGTCTTCGTCTCACTAGTATGGAGACGGCACACCAGCCAATTAACTACAACTTACTAGCTCTCAACGTCACGGGAATATATATAACTAGCATCCTCGCAAAATATTTTTTCGATTTCAGTAGTTTTGGAAATGAACTGAAGGAGAAAATCTGCTCTATTTATGAGTACTTTAAGGAACTTCATAACCTCGCAATTTATGTTTCACGACCGCGATAATATTTCTGACAACTGCTAGAAAGTGTTAACTTATATCATGGACTCCCTAATTATCGCTCGTCGTCAAATTTTTTACTACTATATCTTATGGTTCTACTATAACATAACCTTCTTAATAAAAGTTTTATACCCACATATTCTTGATCTGAATCATTGCCACTTTAATAGTAACTCGTAGTTTTCTTACCTTCAGCGTGAAATTGAAATTAATTTCATATAACATATATGTAAATATATAATTATTGTAATGATGTTATATTAAAAACTTTATAATATATATTAAAATTAAGGAACAACTTTCTTTTTTTTACTTATTTACTTGATTTATATATTATTATTATTTTGAATATAATATAATATATATACATGAATTATTTACCTTTCACCATCCATAAATTTATTTTACTTTTATATGACCATAATTATAAATAAATAAGTTAATGAGCCTAGGCGGATCCCACCATGGAGTTTGAATTAAATATATATATATAGTATGTAATATATATATATATATATATATAATATATATTATATTATATATAGTATATATATATATATATATATATATATATATATATATATATATATATATATATAATATAGTATAATAATAAGATATATATATAGATATATATATATACATATATATTATTATATAATATATATATAATATATATATATATATATATATATATGTATATATATTATTATATATATATTATATAATATATATATATATATATATATATATTACCATATATATATATATATATATATAGATATATATATATATATATATATAATATATATATATATATATATATTATATATATATATATATATAATCATATATATATAATATATATGTAGATTTACTCCTTTTTACATTTTAAATCCAGACACGAAATTGATTTGTTTTTACAAAATATAAATTCAAAACACCAAAATATTAATTTCACAGTGGAATTAACCCTACCAATGATTTTCTTGCGTATTTAAAATTATAAGGAATTAGTAGCACACGATTCACATGTGTTCACTCTACAATGTGTGTTTGGGTCTCTGTACATAATATCTATGCGGAAATACAACATTTACACATGAGTAATTGACATATAAACTAAAATTCTCAGTTATTTATTATATATTCCTCATGTTATATAAACGATTAATTATAATTTACTTAAAACGCTTTTCGATAAAGCATACAAGATCTCATCTACATATATTAATTATAATAATTGAATAACTTTCCTAAAGAACGCTACTATTTATCCAAAGATATTGGATATATATAATTCCCAAGTTTTATTATTGAACAGTGACATATTCAGTAGGTACAAAACAACGATTATCTAGTATACAGATTCAGCAATAATATTATTGCACTATCTTATATCATTAATAATATTATATTATACCTAAAGAAAATATATATGTGTATATATGAAATTTAACTCTTAAAAATGTCAGAAAGAGTTGAGTAGGTAGAAATTGAACGCAGAATTAAAGGAATTTTAAAATCAAATTATTACCCCCAGTTCAACTTCAGCTTAGCTTTTTCAAATGGAAAAATAATATAAAAATTATATATGGATAATAAATTCGTCATAAGTTAATAATGATATAACTTCCTTTATACCTTTATGGGTCTATAATCATAATAGTTGATTAAGTACAAATACAAGTGCCAGGTGACTGTGATGCTGCCAGATTATATCCTATTAACATTTAAGGAAAACTACTCGTAATAATCTTTTTATTTCGCTAATTCTAACATATAAAAGGTATATGATTAACTCTCAATAGAATACATTTGTAAACAATATTATTGATAACCTTATCAACTTAATTCTGCTGAGATCATTCTATCGCCATTTCTACTTCAAGAAAAATCATTCCTATACAGGATTCAAATTTTCAATTATTTTAGACTTTTGAAAGAGAACCTGGACCTCCAATTATTTATAGAATCCTTATTATATTTTAGCTACCACGCATCCAAATGGATGAATTTGATAAATAATTACTATATAATACTGAAAATATTTTTAATACTGATATAAGTAATAGAGTTTTGTCGCTTTTTCCTTAATAATATTGGTATCAATATAATTAAATTTTCTTATATATATTTATATATATATATATATATAATCTTAATATTCTAGACATGAAAGTATATTTTTTTTGTATTTATTTTATATAAGAATTAAATATTTATTTTAAATATTTATTATATCTAAGTTAATACGGTATCATTAGGTGAGGTTATAATTTACCCGGGTATAGGTTCATGCCTTATATAATTGAGCGCGGATCGAATTACGCTTTTCTAATATTTCATCTCTCTCACCAGGCATATTAAAAATAAGTCTCTCTCAACACAATTGAAAACTTGCTGCGAGACATAGCCTTCACTTTCAACAAATGTTTAATCTAACAGCATAGGTGGGATTGGTTTATGCAAAAGCCATTGCCGAGATCATCAAAAGTAGCCCACAAAACAGTTCGCGGAACGATCCTCGCACTTCGAGCACATGCGAAGATAATTACTCAAGTTCACGATACGGCACATATCCACATCAAAAAAAAAAGGAATAGGCTCAAAATAGAACATGAGCTGAAAAACATATATATTTGTAAGTCATAACCTGCAATTTACAGAGACGGTGGCAGCACAGAGAACTTCCGGTAACTGTTCTTCAAAATTAAAGTAGAAGTTGGTAGTCGGTACAAGACAGTCATAACAAATTCATCAACACCCTGAAACCACATACACTATAGGCCAGAGTTCTCAGTCAGGTAGCACAGGTTTTCCTCTGGTATAAGACATTGAGTCTGATAAAAACGAAAGATCTAACACGACACCACTGTACTGTCCATAGTTTGAGTCCAAGAAAGTCTGACACCAGGTGATCCACTTCCACAAAACGGTATAGCATATGAGGATGGAGGAGATCAGATTTTATCAGATAAGAGACACCATGATTCGGAAACAGGTCTTAAGGATTCAAGAGATGCTGATGAGCCAGTAGAGTTAAACAGAATTTGAATGAGGCCCTTTGGATGGTTCTTTAAGAATTTTAAGTAATTTTAGTTAAGGAGCCTACCATAATAGTAACTAACTTATGGTACTTAATATTATATTCTTTTATTTTTGTTAATAAAATAATAACATTACAGTCATATGACTCATACTACGTATGTATCATGATTCATAGTTGATGTGCTTCGTTGAGTAATGTTGAAAAAACTTGGCATATATGTTGTTTTTTTTTATTTATTTATTCATGTTTTATTTATAATGCTCCTTATTTTTATAGTATAATTATATAAGTAAAAAAACTGATTAATAAGATTCTTGCTATTAGTTGAGTAAATTTGTAAACGAGAAAGAAAAATAAGCTATAAACGTAAGAAAAATAATATCTAAAAAAGCAAAAAAAAAGAAAAAAAAGAAAATGCATTGTATAAAATGTTATACGAGTCGGGTCTTTTTTTTTACAAGAAAAACAATTTCTAATTTAAGATAAAAACGTCATTTTTTATTCACCTTTACATTCTCTAATGGGTACAATGGAGCATGGTCAGAGAATAAATGGTTAGGAGGAAAGGAGAGATAGAAGGTGGTGGAAGTAATTTAGAAAGGACATAGAATTTTGATTTGCTCACTGTGATTGAGAAACAAAATGAAGCGAAGCCGGTGAAGATGATTGGTGGTCGGTGCGTGAAAAAGGTGGTGTGTATTTTAGAAGTGGAGAGGAATGGAGGAGGGGGGGAGAGAGGATGGGATTCGTGGCGATTCTGATAAGTGATAACTGTGGCAGCCAAGAGAGAGCTAAATGGAGTATTATTGTTGGGGGTGAGCTACTAAGAATGTCTAAATGGATAAATTTTAGGTTTTGATACAGAAAAAAGTCAAGGGTATGATGATGGTTTGTAAAACATATGGTCCCATCTGAAAGATGTATGTTGAGGGGATGCAAATTTCTGGGAATAATCAGAAAAGATAGTTTTGATGGGGTAAGTAGGACGCTTCACGATTGAATGTGATTTTGGGCGAAGTAAAAGATGTATTGGATAGAATGTTCAAAAAATGAATTGTACAATAGGTGACGTTGGGTTGATGGAGGTATTGGATATTGGAGCAGAAAGATGTACTGAGTAATTTATTGTAAAATAATATCTTTGATATCTAGAAACACTAGAGGTTCGTATAGGTAAAAGATGAGCATTAAAGTGAAAAGTATTTGATGATTGATCTTATACCTGTGGCTGAAAAAAGAGATGTTAAAGTATGCGGTGAAATCGTTAAATCAGTGAGGGGTCTTTGGAGGAAATATCAGCTCATGTATACAGAATACCTTATGTTTTAGTTTTATGTAAGGTAAGTTAGGTGGGCAGCTTGGGATGGAGAGGGAAGTGGAGATCGAAGAGAGAGAGCGAAGAATTGAAGAGCGAGAAGGTTAAGTGAGAACAAAGTTGGGAAAAGTATTTAAGCAGTGCCTGCAAATAAACAGAGTTGAATGTGAACTAGATGAAACTGAAAACAAATCTGAACACAAAGGAAGGATCTAGTAGTGCAAGAGAAGGTATGGTAGATGTGGCGTAGAAGTAGGAAGTACAAGGAATTATAACAGAGTGGGGTGGAATGAAGAAGTGATTCTGCAAGCGATATTAAAAGTAATTAAAGAGGCTTGATTGAATTGTCTAAAGGAAAATCGATATAGCGGTCTACTATAAAACTCAAAGAAAGGGAGTCTGGGGATTTATAGAAAGGAGAGAGAAAAAGCGAAGAGTAAAAGTTGCATATATAGTTGTAGGAATGACAATAGAGGTAATGACAGTAATTGGGAGGAAGGATGAATGGGGAACCCTTATAACAACGGAATAGCCGGGGTGTAATTGTGTTTGGAAAGAAAGCAAAAAGGAGGTTAAAAAAAGATGATAGTAAGGCGGGAATCGCAATAGAATACAAATGAAAAGGGATGGGTGCTTTCAATAACTGCTGAGATGGATGTTGAGGAGAGTGTTGCAGAGAAACCTTTTTCGAAAATCATACCATAACAAGATGGCAGTAATAAATGAGGAATATTAGAACGTGTGTGAGTTTTGATGGGAAATGGAAAAAATAGGTATTTTTTGGGATGAGACAATTAGGAAAGTGGAGTAACTGGATGATTCTAAGAAAGTTGAAAAAGTAAATAGAACTCGGAATTGGCCCAATTCAAGGTTCAGTGTGAATTGTCAAAGAAAATAATACGGAAAGATGGTGATTGAAAATGAATTTGGACTGTTTGCTGTAACAAGAGCGTATAGGCTGGCAGGTTAGTATTTTCCGAGGTAACTTGGCAGGAGAAGCGCGAGTAATAGCTTACCCTTATGAGAGGAGATAACGGGAACTACTAGGGAAATGTAGTTTATTTGAGTAATTGTACAGGGAAGATATAGTACTAGCCATTTTGTGAAAAATAAAATGTCCGTGACTGGAGGGACTGACTGGGTGAAAGAAGAAAGTGGGCATTTAGAAAGGTGATGGTATTAATTAAAGATCACAATATTTTGGCATTGAAAACAAATGATTATTGAGAAATGAGAGAAAGGAATAAATTAGCATACTTAGGTTTTAAGTGGACTTAGCAACAGGCGTAGACAAATATTGAGAATAGGGAATGCTGCTGTGGCAGGTGTTAGTGATATATGGTTGTTGATGGTAGGATTGTTCTGAATGGAATCAGAAAGTATGTATGGACGGATAAAGGTCGAGTGTGTGTGTAACAATAAATGGATTTGAAGTGTTGAGATTGGTTTTAATATTGAATAGAGAGAGTGGTAGGACAGGATGTGTTAAGGGGGGCAAGAGGTCACCTTGGTTATTCATTTGTATATCGGGCTGGGGTTATGAAAGGGGAATATAGAAGTGGCGTGGGCGCAGGGGAAAGGTAGAGTTAGACAATAAATGGCAGAAGTGGAAAGAAATGGAGGGTGCATAACTACTTTATATGCTACATATAATCTATGGGCTCATGGTGTGGTATGAAGTCTCAAGAGAGGGTGATTGAGAAGGGATCTGGCAAGAGGGCGTTTAGAAGCAGGGTGTGTTGAAAGTTGGTTTGAAAATAGAACTAGAATCGAGATAATTAAGAGAGTAAAGGGTTATGGTAGTACCAGAAGCAAGAAAGAGTCGGTGGTGTGAACAGTATATGTGTGGTACTATGGTTAGCCAAACATGGAACGTAGATGGTTGAGTATAAATATTTAGAGATTTTGTTGGTATGAAAGGGCAATGATTGGCAGTGCGCAAGGCATGAGAGGCACATAGAACGCGAAGGTTTGGTTGATAAGTAGGAAAGGCTGCTGGTGCACCATTAAAATCCTTGGTAAGATATAAAAGGTTCTCAGGATACTTCTGAGTGTGGCTAGGGTTTTAGTAAAGGTGAGGATAATTGTTACCTGTGTTAGATAGCAGGATATTAAGAAAGTGAAACTATTCCGTCCTGGGAATGGAGAGAGGTATGTAGATCCAAGGTGGTCTTTTCAGATGGACAATCTTTAGGGGTGTGTTAGGTGAGAGAAAAATTAGGGAGTTGTTTGGTGAAGAAAGGGTAAACTAGAGAATAAATGAGAGTAACTTGAGATGGTTTGATCAGTTGGAAGAATGGAATGACAAATTGGTTGGTTAAAGGCGGATGTATAGTGGTGTGTGCTGGAAATCGACCACAGACTGAGAGACTGAAGAAAAAAGTGAATTGAGTCAGTAAAGGGGTGTTTGAAGGAGGGGGATGTGAGTTTTGGCAGAGGCAAAGAAGAAAGTGCATAACAGGAGTTGAATGGGGGTAGGGTTGTGGGCCTGGCCCAGGGGATGAACCCCACATTGATGAGATACCACAGTGAGGGTTCGTCCCAGCCTCATGAAACCATAGGGTGGATTTTTCTGACTGCGAAGAGTTCTCACTTAAAGATTTAATGGAGACAGTAAGGTGAAGCTTTCTTTTTAAATTGCGTCATATTCTTCTATTACTTTTGTTCCAAGTGTATGATACCCATCTAACCCCCAATCTGGGGAAAGGAGATAATAATGAGATAATAATAATGAATAAATGAATATATAATAATATAATTTAATAATAATAATAATAATAATAATAATAATAATAATATAAATCCTTACCGGAACTTTTTCCAAAAATGAATCCTGTTCAAAACTTTGACCATTATTTCTGAAATCTTCTGAACTTTCTATGAATTCATCCTTAATTTTGATCTCAGTCTTAATATCCATAATAATCAATTCAAAATTTACTTTGCTAAAATATCTTGCAATACAACAAAACCTTTCCTGATTGATAAAAACAACTAAATTTTATAAGTAATCTTTAATAAATGGTCCCTTAATATTTTTAAAACGAGTAACAGATAAATAAAGCCTATTTCGATAAAAAACAATTTCATTAAAATTTTGACACATAAAATAAACAAAAATTTTTATTAAACTATCTACCTACAGCTTCAATGTGGGATATCTTTCAACTCCTGTTTACAAATTTTCAATCGTAACCACTTAACACCTTTTCCATATATTTCTGTCACATGTAATAACTAAGTTCTAACTCTCCAATTGTGACAAGTTTGACTTTCCTCGTATTCTTCCTTCCTTTCACAAATAAGGTTCAAGCCAATATTAACACTATTTTTAAAAACATTTCTAACATATCCTAAATTATTATTTCTAAGTTTAGTTGGTTGTTCAACTGCTCTCTTCTTTATATAATATAGTAATATATAGTATATATTAATACTTATGTATATATATATATATATTAAATGAACCCTTATAAAAGGTATCATATTTATTAATATATGTTTATATATGCAAAATGAAATTTATTTGTGTGGCGAATTGTGAAGAGAGTTTGAAGAGGATTGGTAGAAGAGATTTGGCACGGGGTGTAAAAGGAGGGGCTTGAAGTAAACGTAGATTAAAGAGTAAGGTTATCGCGGTTGTGAGTGAGGGCAGTCCTCAGTGTGGAAGTTATGTTAGATGGTTGGTGAGCGGCTGGAATAAGTGTCTGAGTTTAAATATTTAGGGTATATGTTTGGATGAAGAAGGGAATGGATGATGCAGAAGTGAGTAGGAAAGTTGTGAATGGCAGGAAGGTAGGCTGGTGCAATTAAATCGTTGGTGAATGTAGAGGGACTAAGTCTTGAGTGCGCTTAAGTTCTCCAGGTGGGAGGGAATGGTTGTTACCTGTATTATTTATTGTTATAGTAGTGAGACTAATGGTCTACGAATAAGAAAGTTAGATTAAAGTTCAATGAGTGAGAGAATGAAGCGTATTCAGAGAGGTTGGGTGTGGTGTGGAAGAAAGGGGTAAATGAGAAGAATAAATGACAGTATGTTGAGATGGTTTGGGTCATTGGTGGAAAGGAATCAATGATAGTTGGGTTGGATTGGCGGATGTATTGTGGGCAAGTGTGTTGGGAACCGACCGGCTGGGAGACCGAAGAAAAAGTGGATTGAGTCAGTAAACGAATGTTTGAAGGAGAAGAAATGTGAGTTTGGTAGAGGTGAGAAGAAGGTGTATAAACAGAGTAAAGTGGGCAGGGTTTTGGAGGGAGTATGGTTGAGGCCCCACCTGGGCCAAGGGAATGAACCCTTACATTGACCGATCTAACTATAGTGAGGGTCCAATCACAGTCCATGAGCTCTAAGGGTGGGATTTTCTTTGACTGAGACGAGTATTTTCTCACTAAATTAATGGTATAGAAGGGGCGGTAAAGCTGGCTTTCTTTTCGACTTTTGTCATATTCTTCTACTGCTTATCTTTTCTGATGCCATGCTACGCACCTTAACTCCCCAATCTTGGGGAAATAAAAAGGAAGATGAAGAAGAATATATATATAGAGTACTATTATATATATATATATATATATATATATATATATATTATTATAATATATATGATATATTATATATATATAGCCATATATACTAATATATATATATATATAATATATACATATATATATATATATTATACCGGTAATATATATATATATATATATATATTATTAATACTATATATATATATATATATATATATTATATATATATATATATATTATATATATATATATATATAGTATATATTATATATATATATATATATGTTTAATAATATATATATACTATTATATAATAATAATATAGTTTTATGATTTAAAACTAACGAACATCTTAGAGTAGACCGCATAGATATCAGTTGTTGGGGTCTCTCAGCCTCTAGGTGGATGACGGGAGGACTTCATCCACCCTCTGTCCCCCATCGGCTCGAGCCTCTTACTGCAAATATATGTTTTTTTAGGGGGCTCGAGCAGAAGGGGGACAAAGTCCCCCATAGGCTCGAGCCTCTTACTGGAAATATATGTTTTTTAGGGGGCTCGAGCAGAAGGGGGACGAATGTCCCCCGTCGTCTACCTAGAGGTCGAGAGACCCCGACAACTGATATCTATGCGGTCTACTCTAGGGTATTCGTTAGTTTTAAATCATAAAACGACTTTATATATATATATATAATATAATAAAATATATATATTATAATATTATATATATATATAATATTAGTATATATATATATATATTATATATATAGTATATATAATATTATATATAATATATATATATATATTATAATATATATTATATAGATATATATATATATAGGCTATTTATAAGTGGTTGATTCCAGGAGCGAAAATCAATAATAATGTATCGTTATTTTAATAATTTTAGGGTAAAAACATTAAATTTTTGGGTACACCTAAACTAACCTAACCTATCCTAACCAACTTAACCTAAATTAACCTAACCTAATATTAACGAAGTCAACCACTTATAAATGTCCTATATATATATATATATATATATATATATATATATATATATATATTATATATTGATATATATATATATTATATATAATATATATATATATATATATATGTCCATATATATAATATATATATATATATATATATATATTAAATAAGGCGAAACTAAATATATACATAATTGAAAAAAAATTAACTACAAAACCATTAAAAAATTTTAAAAATTATTATCCAAAATCGTTAAAAATTATTAAACTGATAAAATATAAGCTATACATTATGGCTTTAATTTTTGGATATGCATTACAGAAAAGATTTCTGTAGCATTTATTAATTTTTTTTATTGTCGCTTTTTACACTATGATTTTGTAACATCTGTGGGTCATAGTCATGCCTTTCCTCGCGCATTCTAAATTCAACAAAATTGTATATTGCGTAAAAACGAAATTACGCAATTTCTTCCGCTTCTCTGATACTATCCTATAGCAACCTGGGGGCTCATTTCACTTTTGCCTTCCCGCCAATTTGGAGTAAAGATGGTCCTCTTGATTTGGGGCAATTCCTCTTTCAAGAAATCCTGCATACCTACACATCACATTTTCAGGTGTACACTGATGGTTCAAAGGTTCATATGGGCTCCACTAGTTCTGCAGCCGCTGCTGTGTATTTCTCAGACCTTTCCCTTACACAAAATTGGAAACTCTCCCCACAGCATTCAGTGACCTTTCTAGAACTATATGCCATTCTCAAGGCATTACAGTTTGTGGTGGCCCATCTCTCTCCTCAATCACTTATACTCTTTTCTGATTCTTGGGCAGCCTTTCATATAATTGCTAACCACCAGCCTACCAAATACAGGAGAATTCAATTTCAATTTCATAGCATCATCAGTGGCATGTCTCCTAGCCAGGGTTGGACACTACATTTCCACTGGATCCCTTCTTACATTGGTATTGCTAGTAATGAAACTTCCGATGTATCTACCAAGTTGGCCCACCAGCATCAACTCATTGAATATTTTCCCTTGGAGTTGACAGAATGGTATTCCTGCATTAGTAGGGAAGTGAAGGCTGTTTGGAGAGAGGAGCTCAGTACATTCCTTGGCACCCATCCCTTGGGACAACTTTATAGAGAGGATGTTCAGTTTTCATTCCCCTGTGCTCGTCGTTTGAAGACTGCCATATCGAGACTGTGAATTAGGCATCTTGACCTAAATGGGCACCTCTTTCATTTGGGTATTTCCGACACACACCTCTGTCCATCTTGCAATGGTGCTCTTGAGAGTGTGAAGCACTTTCTCCTTCAGTGTGGCTATTACTTGATAGCCAGGGAGGAGCTTCGGCTTTCCATGCAGGGAGTGGAGGTTCCTCTTCTGACTGTTCCAGTTTTGCTAGGGAAGGTGAATGTGCCTCCAGTATATAGAGTTCATCTGGCACTAATCTGCTATCTAAAATATACCAGTCAGTTGAGCAGGTTGTGATCATTGATGGGGTTTATATTAGCAATAGGATCTGTGAAGGTCTTGCACAGATCTTAAATATCTATTGTTTTGGCTGTAAGGGAAGGAATTCTTAAGAATTTTGATCATTAACTAGGGTTTCAGCGACTTGCAATGCCAGGAGATCCAGGCAGTTTTTGTATTTCTTTTGAGACAACTTTGATCATTTTTTCTGAAGAGGCCAAGGGTTACTTACAACTTTGAGAGTCTAACTTTTTTTCCTAAAGAGACAGACAAATAATTTTTTTATTCTTCATCACTATTTTTTTTAGAGTCTATGCTGTGATTTTCATAAAAATCTGTTATAAGGGACTCATTATAAATAATTACCATATAGCTATATATTTTAGTAGTTTTCTGCTCATCAGTAGACAGAATAAGTCGGTGTCACTGCAAATGCGGAAGCTTACCCCAATTGAAACGACGGATACAAAATGCTTGTTAATGAATTATATGTCCTAATGTAGCATGCAGCATCAAATTTGTTGCAATATACAGGGTGAAAGACCAAATTACTGAAAATATATACCACTATGCAAAACGGGTAAGTGTAGCGCAGAGGGGCTTCACCCTAGATTTTTATAAAAATCACAGGATATACTCTAAAAAAATAATAATGAAGAAAAAAAAACAAACATGGCTGTCTCTTTAGGAAAAAAAGTTACAGCCTCTCAAAGTTGTTAAAATTTCCTACACCAAACCACCACACACAAAGGATTTTCTTATAATTTTTTTTTTTTTTTTTTAAATCACAGGATTATATACGAAAAAAATAATAATAATGAAGCATTAAAAAAAACAAAATGATTTAAGTCTTTAAGAAAAAAGTTATAGCTTCTCAAAGTTTATTTTCCCATAGACTTTCTTATAAAAAAAATTAATGGGCCTTGTGCTCATTTTAGGGCCATCCTAGTTCAGGTTGTGATAAGATTTGTTAGGTATACATAGATTTTCTCTATGTATACCTAACAAAATTTATCATAACCTGAACTAGATGGCCTGAAATGAGACAACCTGGATAGATCAAAAATCTAAAGTCTATGGGAGTTTTAACAGCTTTGAGAGGCTATAACTTTTTTTTTCTAGAGATACCGCCGTATTTGTGATCTGTAGGTATGCAGGATTTCTTGAAAGGGGAATCGCCCCAAATCAAGATTACCATCCCTACTCCAAATCGATGAGAAGGCAAAAGTGAAATGGGCCACCAGGTTGCTACAGGGTACCACAATTGTTTTTTTTTTTTTTACTATGAGGCTAGTATCAGAGAAGCAGAAGAAACTGTGGAATTTCGTTTTTACGCAATATACTTGTTATTTGTTACTTGTTGTGGTTGAGGGCTTCCTGGGGCCCTCACAGGTTCCCCCTAGCCTCCGCAGAAAACAAGATCCAAGAAAGTCAAAAAAAAAAAAAAAAATCATGAAAATTGCGTGGATCTCCTGGTATTGCAAGTTGCCGAAAACCTAGTAAAGAACTAAAAAACTAGAATCCCTCCCCACCAGCCAAACACTGATATCTAAGTCTGCAAGACCCCTCCCGGAACCCATTTCCAACATAAACCCCAATGAATAGTATCCACAAACCAGCCTACCGGACGGGATAATGAAGACTAGCGGATAAGTGCCCAGGAGAACGAAGACATCTAAAAGACAAGATTAGGAAGGCCTTGTGAAAGGATAGATGAAACCAAGGAATGAGGATTGGGGAAGGAATAATACAAATAAAAGTGCCGCTAGAAGCAGAACACACTCACCATGATAAGGACCAAGAAACATTGAACAAAAAGGGGTCCCAAAGGAAGCCAAGAAGGAATGCCCAAACCATATGTAGCTCGGAGATAGAAAGGTGATGCTGCCGGAACAATTCGGCACCAAGGGAGCTTCACAGGACCTTATCATAGGATAGTATCCCCTAAACTCAGGGCCAGAGGGAATTGGGGAATTGCAGGGGCAAGAGGTACAGCAAAAAGGCCCCAGGAAAAAGAACCAGGAGGGTGGAGGGCCCCCGCAAGGGCAGACAGGCGCCACCCGGCGGGGCTGCTACTTGCGAAGGAAAATGGTGTCAACATGACCATCGCGTAACCTCATCGAAGAGGTACTGGGGGCGGAAACCACACTGGCATTACTAAACAACAATACCAGAGACCCTATCGGAGGAGGGACATAAGGAACACTGGAAGGTTGGACATTGGTTGAGGGAAGGGCGAACACGAGTATGAGGATTCAGTTCACGTAAAGCTGCTATAAGCGGAGAATTAATCACCCCCGCTGCCCCACATGGAGTTTTCACAAGTAATCCGTACCCGCAGTGAGAATAAACCTCAAAGGGATTGAGAATTAAGTGGCGGTCTCGGGCCCCTTACTAAAATAACAATAAAGAATCATGTGGCAAACAGATTGATTGTTGACATGTTCCCAAAAGAGCATCTCAAACCAGACGTGGGGGCAAGATTTACAGGAGATACACCTAGAACCATCCTGTATTGCCAAGCAGTTAAAGCAAGTGCGCCGTGGAAACACATTACAGATGACACTGGGTAGATGAACATGGAACATTTTTCACCTTAGAAGAAATAGAAGGGCCCTTTGTACTGTTAGGCGGGCAGTCGTCTTGGGAAGACCGCCCCCGAAGAGCCCCCTGAAGGAGCCAGTCTCAGTAACCTCCAACAAAGATGCTGCCCTCAAGGTCATAATTACAGAAATTTTAGAACATCAGACAAAAAAGTATCTCTTATACAGGCCCTATTTTCGCCATAGGAAATATGTGAAAGAATAATCTGTTTGAACACGAGGACACAGCAATTTAACAGGCGGAAATCCCCAAGGTTTACTATGTCAGCAAGGAGAACCCGAAGTCTATCAAGGGAAGGAATACGAGAAACGAATCCCAGCTCCCTTCCCAAGAATACGCAAGTGCACTCAATTACAATTTTCCCAAAAGGTGGATCATTCATAGGGCAAGTTGCTTCTCCACTCGAATACACCTACGCATTACGCAATATACGATTTTGTTGAATTTAGAATGATCGAGGAAGGCAGATCTAATGACCACACAGATTTTTTTTCGAACCATAGTGTAAAACGACATATTAAAAAAACTTAATAAAAAAATGCTACAGGAAAATCTTTTCCGTAAAATGTTAAGATACTCCAAAAAATTAAAGCCGTAATGTATAGCTTATATTTTTCATCAGTTTTAATAATTTTAAAATTTTTTTGTAACGGTTTTGTAGTTAATTTTTCTTTTTCAATTAACGTATATATTATAATAATATGTTATTATATAACTATAATATAATATATATATATATATATATATATATTATATTATATATTATGATATATAGTATATATATATATTATATATATATATAATATAGTATATATATCTTACTATATAATATATATATATAAATATTATATATATATATATTTATATATATATTATATATATAATATAATATACTATATATATAATTATGTTTTGAACAGTAATGCATTTCTCCATTTCTAGGTTTGATTAAAGAAAGAATTACTAATATAATCATTTGTCATTCAAATATTTAAATGGGTACAATGATATATCAATATTGAGTAATAATGAGATAAATGCATATATATTAGTCTTGGAAGCCAAGAGAAAGTAAATATATCACCATAAAAGTAAAAGAGTCAGTACAGAGGAAAAACATCGAATACAGAGATATACAGCACAGAAGAAAATCAGATACACAAAGAGAGACCGTACAGAGGAAAATCTAATACACGGATTTACGGCACCAATAAGGTACAGAACTTCACTTTGCCTACATACCCGCGGGTACAGAACTTCAATATACCCACATACTTAAGAAATCTTTAGAGGCAAAAATAAACTATAGACGTCCATATTGCACATGAATTCATATCACTCATAAGATAAGACGTTCAGAAGCAAGCAGAATCTACACAATCTATGAGGTAATTATATTTACACATCATTTCATTTATAAAACCTAAGCATTTAATCAGTTGAATACAAATTTACTCTCGTTCTTTGAAACATGTCGATGACTGAAGAACAAATGAAGACTATGATAGAAAGGCAGTAGAAAAGAGAGAGACTCAAATAAGAGCAGAATACAGGAATATTATCCCGAAATTTGGCGGAAGAAAGAAGGAGAAGGTAGAAGACTATCTTTTTCAGCTAGAAATATGGATGGAGACAACATCGGGTAACAAGAAGAATAAAAATGCTATGATTATTAGTGGTTTGTCGGGAGAGGCTCTTGAGACGATTAAGAGTATTCCAAAGGATGAGTTACTGGGTGATGAGGGATATAAAGCTATTGTGGAAGAATTAAAGAAAAGATATGTAAGAGATCAGTCTTTGGAAGAATATGTAAAAATAACAGATTTTGACAATATAAGACAGGAAGAGGAAGAGGAGTATAGAGAGTATGTAAGCAGATTTGATAGGATGATGAAAAAATGTGAAAGAATTGAAAATGTGCAAATGAATAAAAAATACATTGCCTTTAAATTGATCGATAGGTCAAGAATGAAGGACATGGAAAGAAAAATGGTCTTGTCATCTATAAGAGAATCAAAGGACCCTTATGAAGATACAAAAAGATCTATAATGAATATTATGTCTTCTGGAGTGACTAATGAAGGAAGAAGGAACGAAAGACAATGGATGAGTGCAGAAAACAATTTTGCTCCTGCAAATAAGACGAAGGAATATTGCGAGATATGTCACTACAACAACCATAGCACTAACGAATGTTGGTGGAATGAAAAAAATAAAAATAGATGCTATAAATGCAAGAAAGAAGGACACTGGGCAAGAGATTGTAGGGAAGATAAAGGAGTAAAGAGCAGAGTGTATTTGCAGAACACAGTGCAAGAGAATAAAAATATGAGAGAGGAAATGTTAGCCATTTTAGATACCGGCAGCAATGCAACAGTAGTAGGGGAAATATGACTAGCAACAATACTAGCAGGCATGGATATGGAAGTTTTGCAATACATCAATAAAAGCCAAAAGAAAAAGGAAGGAGAAATAACCTTTGGACAAACAGACTACCAGATAATAAAAGAAATAGAAATTCCATGCTGCATAAAACAAAAAAGATTTGCTATACAAGTAACAGTAATTGAAGGAAATATACCCCTATTATTAGGAAGAAGGACAATGGAACGGATGAAAATGGTACACGATGTGTATAATAGAACTATAGATATATTGGATATGAAAATAAAAAATGTGAGAACAATAGAGAGTGAAACAGGACATGTCTGCATATCCCTGGGTAAGTTGAGAAGATACTGCTGGTTGAACGAAGAAAGAGGTGAATGGATAAAAAATAAAAGTAACGATAGAATCCATAAGATCGGTAAACTACACCTACAATTTGCCCATTGCAGTGCAGAAAAGCTAATAAAATTAATAAAAGATGCATACGGTGGTCAGATAAGAAAAGAAGATTGGAGAGAAGTAGAGGAGGAAATAAACAATGTAAACAAAAACTGCAATACATGTAAGAGATATAAAAGAACACCACCTAGACCTGTAGTGGGTTTGAACATGGCAAAAAAATTCAATGACATGTTGCAGATGGATGTGGGTGAGATAGATGGAGAAAAATTCCTTATTATGATAGATACAGCTACAAGGTATACACAGGGATGTTGGTTAAAAAGTAAGAATGCTGTAGAAATTATTGAGCAATTAACCTCTAAATGGATTAAATACTATCGGTAATAGATTAAGGATTTAATGTGCCAGTGGATAAAGTAGAAATTCCAGAAAATGAAAATGGAAAATTTTTTGAATTCAACATCGCTCTTAAGTCAACTTCAGCTGAAAGTCCTTGGAGTAAACGACTATTGAGAAGGCAGTGGGAATATGTGAAGGAATCATTTGTTAAAATTAAAGAAATGGAACAGGATATAACAAACAATGGGTGTAAATGGCTTGGGCCATATATGCAAGAATATCTTAGTATCATTTGGGTTTTTTCACATCACATCACATACAATTGTACTCCACCATGCGACTCAGACCTACCAATTAGCAAGATCAGACAAAAAACTGTGGTTAAGACTGTGATGATAATCAACAACACAAAACATCCACCAATTTCAAACAAATATATCATAACTACCCAAACTAAACTAAACATCATCCAACTTAATATGTTAATAAATTTAATCCGATATACAGAAAGAATAACACTCATGAAGATGCAAATCCATTCACTGGATTTTAAAACATAATCTTTAACTATAACACACACATCAAATAATCACTCACACTACATATCGCCCACGACCACAGAGATTATACAAACAACAATTAATGTAAAACCATTATCATAATGTCATCGGCCAATAGTAAGAATATAACTAAAAAACGTATTAAAACGATGAAAAAAATAAACGATCAAACAATTATAGACGACTTATAAACACCACTAGAAGTTATAACTACCCATAAGATAAACTGATATGAAGAAGAAAAAAATAAATAAGATAACAATACAGTAAATACTGACATTCCATACATACTTAAAAGTACCCACAAAACGCAACACATAATCTCCTATAAAAAAGCCGAGAAAAATAAAAAGCATTATTAACAGGAGATCGGAGTAAAGGGATTCGAGGTCAACAAGCATAATCGACAGGAATACACTGGTAAAACACAGCAGCGTAACGTTAATTAAATGAGATAGGAAACCTACGAGCAATATAGTAACGAAAATAATCCAAGAAAGACTGAATAGTAGACATTACAGAAATACAAAAAATACGCGGATCACACCTCCAACTCTCAACTTAATCAAGGTATACACAAATAAAAAGACACACCAACGAAGCACCAGTTAAGACGAACTAAACAAAATGCTTCAACATACAAGTAATTATCCAAAACATATAAATACGGAAAAGAGTGGAATTTTGACAGTCATAACAGGAAGAATGTAACACAGATTTTCAATAATAAATGGAAGAAAGATAAAGAACATGATGAAAAAGAGAATACTAACAATGATGAAGTAACAAACAATTTACAAATGAAAGACATTAAACCTGGAAACACATATGTGATGAAAAAGAAAGAAAATAATGCTGAACTAAAGTGTACAATAGTGAATAGAGCTGGTAAGGCTAATAGTAAAAAATACTCTCACTGTTATAACATAATAGATCTTAATACGAAAAAACGTTACTGGATAGACCTTAAGGATTACAATGATTATAAAAATTATCACGACGACGAGAATGATGAAGAAGATAATGATACAGAGATAGATATTGAGGAGGAGTCAAATGAAGATGAAGAAGAGAGGTCTGAAGAAGACTATGAACATGAAGAGGTTTTCTTGAGTCATAGGAGACAAGACATAAAAGAGGCAAAGGAACAAGAATTGAAAAGTTGGAAGAAGAATGATGTTTATGAGGAAATACACAATGCGGGAGAACAAGCGATATCAACCAGATGGCTGGTAAAAGAAAAGGTGTCACCAGATGGAATAAGAAAAATGAAAGCAAGACTAGTGGCTAGAGGATTTGAGGAGGATGTGTCAGAAAGAAAAGATGCTCCTACTGTCTCTATAGAAACAATAAGAATGATATTGATAATAGCTCAACAAAAAGGCTGGGATATTAACTCTATAGATATCAAGACAGCTTATCTACAAGGAAACAACATTAAAAGAAGAGTTATCATTAAACCTCCGAAAGAATTTGATCAAGGAAAATTGTGGCTTTTAAAGAAAACAGTATATGGTCTTCAGGATGCGGCAATGGCATGGTATATATCATTAAAAGAAGAGCTAATGAAAATGGAATTAAGACAATCACCTCTGGAATCAACATTATTCAATTGCATAAGAGAAGGAGAACTGCAAGGAATTATGTGTTTTCATGTTGATGATATATTGTGGACCGGTAATAACAAATTCAAAGAAGAAATAATAACAAAACTGTCTGCAAGATTTGAAATAGGTAGTAGCAGTAAAAATGATATAAAATACCTGGGGGTGAGAATACATAAGAGAAATGATGAAATTATAGTGGACCAAGAAGAATACATAAAAAAATTAGAGATACCAGATACGATGAAAGAGCATGGAAATAGAAAGCTGAAAGGAAAAGAAATAACAGAGTACAGATCTATATTAGGTCAATTGAACTGGTTAGCAAGAAATACAAGACCAGAAATTTCGTTTATGGTGAGCAAATTGAGTGTGTCGGAAGAAGATATGAATGTTAATAGATTCAATGAATTGAGGAAATTAGTTAGCCACTGTAAAGCAGAAAAACAAGAAATAAAATATAAAAGATTCAGTGAAAACATCAGTATGGTGGCTTTTTGCGACGCTTCATTTGCTAGCATGGAGGGTGAAAGAAATCAGTTGGGTAATATTATACTCATAGTGGACGATATGAACACAGCCGGAGCGATCATGTGGAGTTCCAATAAAAGTAAAAGAGTTAGTAAGTCTGTCATAGAGGCTGAAGCAGTGAGTTTAACTCAAGTAATAGATAATTCTATGTATTATAAACAACTTTGGAGAGATACTACTGGTAAATCCATAGAAATAAAAGTAATGACTGATAGTAAAACACTAGAAGAAGGTATAAAATCTGAAAGAAACTCGAAAGTAAAGAATCTGAGAATAAACATGGGATATATAAAGGAACATATACATTATGGAGATATACAAGAAATAAAATGGATTAAGGGAGACCAACAACTGGCTGATGTTCTCACAAAGAATTGTGGTAATAAGAAAATACTTCAAGATATGTTACTGAGGAAGAATTTTTCCCTAAAGAATTAGAGAAAAACAAAAGGATGGGTGAAGATGTTTGAACAGTTTAATGCATTTCTCCATTTCTTAGGTATTGATTAAAGAAAGAAGTTACTAATATAATATTTGTATTCAATATTTAAATGTAAATGATATAATATGATAATAATAAGATAATGCATATATAAGTCTTAAAAGCAAGAGAAAGTATATAGTCACCATAAAAGTAAAAGAGTCAGTACAGAGGAAAAACATCGAATACAGAGATATACAGCACAGAAGAAAATCAGATACACAAAGAGAGACCGTACAGAGGAAAATCTAATACACGGATTTACGGCACCAATAAGGTACAGAACTTCACTTTGCCTACATACCCGCGGGTACAGAACTTCAATATACCCACATACTTAAGAAATCTTTAGAGGCAAAAATAAACTATAGACGTCCATATTGCACATGAATTCATATCACTCATAAGATAAGACGTTCAGAAGCAAGCAGAATCTACACAATCTATGAGGTAATTATATTTACACATCATTTCATTTATAAAACCTAAGCATTTAATCAATATATATATATATATATATATATATATATATATATTATATATACGGTTATTATATATTTATATATTATTATTATATTATATATATATATATATATATATATATATATATATATATATATATATATATATATATATATATATATATATATATATATATATATATATATTATTATTATTTATATATATTATATATATATATATATATATATATATGGTATTGTTCTTTATTTGAATCAAGTTCATAGTTTTCTGAAAATTTGCCCTGTGCACCCTAAGGTTCAGAAAGTTAAGCTGCCTTTGGGCCAGTGGCGGCGTTTCCTGCATAATTCAGCTGCTACCAAAGAATTTTCTTAAAAACTTAACTTTAACTTAACTTTTCTGAACTTAGAAATTTTTTTGAACTTAGAAAATTTTTCAGAAAATATGAACTGATTCAAATATAGAACTTTCCCATATATATATATTATATTTAAAGAAATTTCTGAATATACAAATATATATATATAGGTAGAGTATATATATATATATATGTATATATATATATATATATATATATATATATATATATATATATATT
>JABUQX010079602.1:0-15000 GCA_015478945.1 Trachelipus rathkii
GTTGTACTTCGTTCGGTTAATTGGGTGTTTAACCGTTTCGCATTTATCATTGAAACGCTTTCGCGTTTTTCGTGCATGGAACTAATTGACAAATTTAGTAAAAATGTGACCTTAATCAATAGATCAATAGATCAATAGATCAATAGATCAATAGATCAATAGATCAATAGATCACAACTGGACAGGAGGGTGAGTGGATGGTGGTTTGATTTAGTGATTTACTGCTTTAGGGTATGTAAAACATGACAATTTTAGTAAAAAATTTGACCTTAATCAATAGATCAATAGATCAATAGATCAATAGATCAATAGATCAATAGATCACAAATGGACAAGAGGGTGAGAGTGGATGGTGATTTGATTTAGTGATTTACTGCTTTAGGGTATGTAAAAACGTAAATTTTTACGTTATAAAAAAAAAAAAAAAAGTAAAAAAAAATTAACAAAACAAAAAGTTTTAAAGAAATAAAAAAAAAAAATAATAAAAAAAAAAAAAAAAAATTAAAAATTAAAAAAAAGTTAAAAAATTAAAAAAAAAAATTAAAAAGTTAAAATAAAAAAATTAAACAAAGTATAAATGTAAAATAAAACTTTCAAAAAAAAAATAAAAAAAAAAGTTAAGAAAAGTAAATTTAAATAAAAAAAAAATAAAAATGAAAAAATAAAAAAATAAAAAAATAAAAATAAAAAATAAGGTTAGAAAAAATAAATTTAAAAAAAAAAATAAAAAAATAAAAATTAAAATAATAAAGTTAAACACAAAGTATAAATGTAAAATAAAAACTTATAAAAAATAGTAAACAGTGTATGTATGTTTCAACTTAGGAAAAAAAATTATATTAGTTAACGTTTATAAAAAGAAAATGAGATTTGAAAATAGAAATGTTAGTCTTCAACGTTTAGAAAATAAAGGTTATCTTTGCAAGATGCAATGCAATTGACAATATGTACATGATAGAACAGAAGCAGTTATGTAAACAGTAATGATATTGTATTATTAAATGAATGTTTACTAGGTCGGCAACGCACCGGCTCCAGCACCGGTGACACTACCAACTCTGATTCCTTCTCAGACTCCTCCTCATTCTTCATTCTTCTTCCCTCTTCCTTTCCTCCTCCTTTCTTCCTTTCTTCTTCTTCTTCCTCTGTTTTGCATTCCATGCATTTCTTCTTCTTTTTCAGGAAGGGACCCACCTCCGGGGGGTCCCTGAACTCCGAATCCGAATCCGCTTCCGTCTCCGTCTCCGACTCCGACTCCCTCAACCCAGCCTCAAGTTTCCAGTCTTCTGCATAGTCGTTTTTAATTTTTTTACGGGGCTACGTCCCCCCTTACGGTGACGCAGAGAGGAACGTAATCGTCTCCGACGAGATTACACGTCATCATATAGCTCACATCCAAAATTTCATTCCAATTCGTTAAGGCTTCAACCTGGTTTTCAGGACGGGTGACGCTAAAGGGGCAGCACCCCCTTATGGGTGACCTACGGTCACCAAAACTCGCCAGGGATCGGTTTATTACACACAATGACCATATACCAAGTTTGAAGCAAATATCTCTATTCATTCCTAGCGAAAAAAGTGCGTGTGTGTGTATGCGCACGCGCGCGTAATAAAAAAATAATACAAACAAACACAGACAAAACCTTCGGTTTTGTCTGTTTGTCGGATTGACAGCCCTTCGGGCTATCAATCCTCCCCCTAAGCCTAATATATCTCTATTCATTTATATAGAAAAAAGGTGCCTCGGGACTGGGTACCTTACTACAGCGATTAATCGAATGTTAATTATTGTAATTATTTTCTTTCGATTACATTTTTCTGTGTTATAAACCAACCAGAGCACGTAGAAAGACGATTTAAAGATCGATTTAGGGGTAATCGATCACGATAAATCGATTGGAATCATCAAAAATGATCTATCGATCATTTAAAACCTTCTAGGAACCAAAAAAAAACCCTTTGGGGGCTCCGCCCCCCCTTTTGGGGGTAAAACCCTTGAGTTCAGGCTCAAAACCTCGGAAGTCGGTCTTCCAGACCTTAAATTCGGTCTCACCGACCTTAAAAACCCTAGGTTTGACACGTCAAGCTTGAAAATCTGATGAAATGATGGAAATTTCCAAGTCAGCTGCCGACATGACTGGAATTTCCAAAAACCTTCCAAAATGGTTTTCAAGTCTTTGTCTTCGACGTGCAGGGCTGCCAATGGGAAAATCCCCAAAATTCTCCGGAGTTGGGGATCTTGACCTGAATTATGGACAGAATGCTAAAAAAGTAGCTAAAAATCAAGGCAAAAAAAAAAAAGGTCAAATGTAAGGGATTAGGTTGACCTTTAGGAACAAAAGCTCTGGGGGCTCTGCCCTATTTTGGGAGGCTAAACCTCCGGCCAAGGAATACCATAGGGTAAACCCAAAGATGGTAGGAGTCTGGGGTCTCTCGGCATTCCTCCTGCCAGTTTCCCTCCCTATACTACTGTTTTCTTAATATGTTTTGGCATAATTTTGATCTTTCTTCTTCAAATTCTTCAAATACATTAGCCGATATGGAAAAGCCTCTATGAGTATACTGATGAAGCAGGATTTTCGAACATTCTTTTTGCTATAAATGTGATGTATGAGAACTTTCTTTTGTACAACTCCACCAATGCAAAACTTTCTCCTCTGTAAGCTTTGTTTTGTATAAATTGAGTTTTCTTTTAGATAACTTTGATATTCTTTACTTAGGTCTTCAGTTGGTTTTGCTATTTCATTTTATAGGTTCTTTTTTTGGTTTTCTTTTCACTTTCCCTACTATCTTCAGTATCGTAATAACTCAAAAAATTTTCTGCGATAACAGATCTTAGATCAAATGAATGTGTTTACGTTGATGGGATTGAGGGCTCATCCTCAGTGTTTCTCCTTTTCTTAAGGTCGAGAATAATGACTGATCCACGTTCTCAAACACTTTTAATTTGTTCTTTATCTTATTTTTTATTTTATCTTTAGTCTTAATCTACTTCGAAGCCTTTTCATTAACAGTTCGAGAGAAAAAATTATCTTACATCGTGGGTTAACAATTATGTTAACGTCGTGGGCACTGATAGCATAAATATTAAATCTACCTTTAAAATTACTCCTCCCCATAAAAGGTTCTTCAAGGTTTTCTTGAACTCTAGTTTCATTGATTGTTCACCACCATCGTCATTACCAATATCTGAAAGATAAAGATCTAATGCTCTGATATGAGCTATTACAGAAGACTACATTGAATTAAACCTTTTTACTACATTGGCAATCATAAAATGTCTGAAATAATAACAGACGTTTCTCAGGCAACTGCCAGTCACTCACAGTTAGGAGAAGAATATCAGGGTGGTCAGCTATACAGAGTTGTAAAGCTCTCTTAAGCTTTTCGATGATTTCCAGCATTAGATAAAAAGCTATTAATGTGGACTGAAACTTCTTGAATAATAATAATAATAAAAATAATAACAATAACAATAATAATAATAATAATAATAATAATAATAATAATAATAATAATAATAATAATAATAATAATAATAATAATAATAATAATAATAATAATAATAATAATAATAATAATAATAATAATAATAATAATAATAATAATAACTTGAATGTAGCGATTTTTTCATCGAACTGGTTGTATTTTCTACATTAACTGGCCGTATTTACTACCAGGTAGGATTGTAGAGCTTTCGGCCATAAAATATCTACATTTCGTCGCTAGAATAGCGTGACGTAACAGCAGAAATGCTTGCTCATTGGCTGAAACAATTTTGGGGGTGTGGCTTAAAAAATCTTGGGTGTGGCTTAAAAAATCTTATTTAATAGGCCAGTCAAAATATTTGTTTAGTGAAGTGTTTGCTAGTAAATTGTTATTAGTTTGCTTTTAATTAGTTTATTAAATGATAATATAACTTATAATTAGGCAGAAAATTAATTGTTCAGTGCAAATTTTAAGTTTTAAATGGCCTATTTTTTATGAAGTTTCAAGATGCCAACTTTACTTGTTCTTGTTACCGCAATATTTATAATAATTACATAAATTTAAAGTTGGTTGCCCTGTTTATGCGTTGAACCCAGTTTGTTGTGTTATTGGGCCTACTATTAAGTTTTCCTAGGATTATAACCGTACTGGCCAGTTTTGTTACTTTACGATAATTATTCAGTGAATTTATTAGTGATAATTAAAGGTTATGATGCTCACTCTTAACCGCTAGGCAAATGCCAATGCGACCTAGATATCATTGTTTGGCTGGTGGGGAGGGATTTCCTAGGTTAATTAGATCATACTAGGTCCTCAGCACCTCGCAATGCCAGGAGATCCAGGCAGTAAGTGTTCTTTAGAGACATTTGCTATCGTTTTCTGAAGTGGCCCAGGGCTAAGGGGGACCTGTGAGGTCCCCAGGAAGCCCTCAAAATCATCAAGTAATCAAGTAAATGCCAATGTTTAGGTCTGCAGAATATGAGGGGTGGCAAAAGAGACGACTTAGAAAGCAGAAAAAAAAAAAAAAAAAAAAATATATATATATATATATATATATATATATATATATATATATATATATATTTTATATATATATATATATATATATATATATATAAATCATATATAATGTATAAATTTTCTCTTTCATATATATTTATATATATATATATTTGAAGTAGCCTACTTTTTAAAGAGTGTGTGTTGCCTTTAGGTAATGATAAGATTTATAGAATATATATATATATATATATATGGTAATTATTTCCAATAACTGCCTCTAAACAGATTTTTATAAAAATCACAGCATAGACTCTAAAAAAAATAGTAATGAAGAATAAAAAAAAAAAAATTATTTGTTCGGTCTCTTTAGGAAAAAAAGTTACAAACTCTCAAAGTTGTAAAAAACCCTATAGGATTTGTTATTAAAAAAAAACGAAAATTTTTTTTTTTTGAAAATCACAGGATATTCTAAAAAAATAATAATGAAGAATAGTGAAAACGAAAATCGGCAGTCTCTTTAGGAAAAAAAGTTACAGCCTCTGAAAGTTTAAAATTTCCCATAGACTTTCTTATAATAAAAATTAGTGGGCTTCGTGCTCGTTTTAGGGCCATCCTAGTTCAGGTTATGATAAGATTTGTTAATTCTACATAGATTTTCTCTGTGTATACCTAACAAAACTTATCATAACCTGACTTAGAGGGCCTGAAATGAGACCTAACCTGGATCGATCAATATTGAAAAGTCTATGGGATTTTTAATAACTTTGAGTGACTTTTTTTCCTAAAGAGACTGACAAATAATTTTTTATTCTTCATTACTATTTTTTTTAGAGTCTATGCTGTGATTTTTATAAAAATCTGTTTAGAGGCAGTTATTGGAAATAATTACCATATATATATATATATATATATATATATATATATATATATATATATATATATATATATATATATATATATATATATATATATATATATATATATATATATATATATATATATGCCAGCATCCCGAAAGTCACATGCATGTAACTTTAAAACTATAACAGCTACAGGAAAATAAATAACATTTGTGATTTAAGCAAGCAATTTCATCGCTGAAACTTAAAAAAAAAAATCATTTTATTCTAATATTTATTAATACCTTAAATATTAGTATAATCTTAGGTCTATATATGCTCTCATCAACCTTCTATTCCTGCAGTAATACAAGAGTAAGAGTTGCCAAATAGTGTTTTGTTTTATTTGCTCTAGAGAAAATGTTCTTTTTTTCTTTTTATTTCCTTTTTAGGGGGTTCAAGCCGTGGTAGACCGAGAAACCCCGACTGTCCATCTTTGTTGTTTACCACCCGTGGGGTATCCTTTAGTTAAAAAAGAAAAAAATTCAACATTTGGCACCTTTGAGCGCTCCCTCAGAGTACTCGAGCTCCTTCGTATTCTCAAAAAAACTTAATTTTTCCAACATTTTAAAATTTTTAAAAAGCGTTATTTTTTTATTTTTTTTTATTTCTTGGGTAAAATTAATAAAATATTTATTTTCGTGTAACTTATAGTTTTTTAGTTACATGTCTTTCGGGATGCTGACCATATATATATATATATATATATATATATATATATATATATATATATATATATATATATATATATATATATATATATATATATATATATATATATATATATATATAGTAAAATTTTACTTTTCGGCAGCACTAATTTTTTTAGTTCATTTTCGATATTTGTTGGGTTCGATTAAAAATTCTATTAAATTGATCAACTAAAAAAGTGGAAGCTTAATCTGTATAAATTATAATAATGGCTTTCCAAATAGGTAAATGTTGCGCTAAAACCCAAGTTGGAAAAACACTAAAAATCTAAGTTAAAAAGAATTCAAGGGAAAAAACAAAAACAAAAGAAATATAACCTAGTACTAGCTATATATTTTGAAACTAGATTTATTATTAAATCTAAAAGTTTCTCATAATTTTTCATCCAAAAAGTAAGAAGTATCAGGCATATTAACCAATACCGTACCAATACCCAAAAAAATGGCCGATACTAACGATACCGATAATATCGGTACATCCCTAATATATATATAGTGTTGGGCTGGGTGACTTGGACCACTTTTAGGTATAACTTCGTCTCCCGACTTTCCCCTAATGCACTTTTTGGAATTTTTTTTTCTGAAAATCAAGGCCCTATAGTAGGTCATAGACACACAAAATAATAATAATGTAATTCTAATAATAATAGTTTTATTACAGTTTAAATAAAGCTCATTCAGACTCACCTTGGAGGGGTGAATCGGACCACCATTGAGGGGTGAATCGGGCCATCTGTTTAAATTCCTCTTTTATGTATAAATTCAATTTTATATTTTAATTTTTACTTAATATAATAATTGTTTATCATATTAAAATTAGTAATAAGTAATAAAAATGTCAATAATGATATATAAAATAAGTATAAAAATGTGGTGGCCCAATTCACCCCTCTCTTGGGACAAATTGACACTTTTTGGAATTCTTATTTTTCATAAATTTCATTTTTTATTTTAATTTTTACTTAATATAAGTAACTTTTTTATATTAAAATTAGCAATACGTAATAAAAATGTCAATAATAATACATAAAATAAGAATAACAATGGTGGTTTGATTCACCCCATCATCAATTTTTATGGCGGGTGAATAGGACCAAATTAGGCCCAGTGATTTAGCCACTAGTATTGTTTGGAACAAAAATTTACTTTGCCAGTTTAAAGCTAACATACTCAAGTGTATACTCTGAAAAATTAATTAAAATCCATCCACAATTTTTCATTTTATAACAAAGTTAAAAAAACTCATTTTTCAAAAGTGAAATTCTATTGAAGGGCATTTTATACCCTAATTTATTATATTTTTTAAAAATATAAAAACTCTCTAGAATTAAAGATAATCTAAATAAAACTTGTAGTACTAAGGCGTGGCTATTAAATGAGAAAAAAAAAATTTTTTTTAAATTTAGAGTGGACCGAATCACCCCTCTAAAAAAGGTGGGCCGTCACTCCCGCCCGATGCTATATATATATATATATATATATATATATATATATATATATATATATATATATATATATATATATATATATATATATATATATATATATATATATATATATATATATATATATATATATATATATATATATACCGTCAGATGGGGTAAAGGAAAAGTTTTTGGCTTTTAAAAATTTTATTGCCAAAATATTTCTAATTCAAACATACTATATTTAGTTTTTTTCACTAATATAGAAATATAAAATGTTGTAAATGCTTTAGAAAAAAAAAGAAAAGAAAATAAACCTTTTATACATTTTTAAAGAATTTTTAAAAAAAAGAGGTATAGCAAATTTCATCTGGGGTAAAAGGGAAATTGGCATGGGGTAAAAAAAAATTCTAGTTTTATTGTTAAAATATATATATATATATATATATATATATATATATATATATATATATATATATATATATATATATATATATATATATATATATATATATATATATATTTACAGTATATTATTTACCTAATATTAATGCTAGGGAACCTTTCTAAATAAATTGAAATAATATATTCCTCTCCTGAAGTCCCTAGGAATTAATTTTTTTACAATTTGGTTCTGGTCAATGACACTTATGCCCTCATTTTCGGGCTCCTTAAAGCCCAGACACCCTTTCTGCAATTTCCCAACACTACCCTCCGTCTTTCTTAGAAATTTAATTGTGTAGGTGTTATTTTCGCCTATACCTAAAATTTTTCAAACAGTATATAGCAGTTACACTTTTTACTGTTCAAACTGCACAAGCACATACTCCTGCAACTTTGGGCTCTCACATATACTGGTAGCTAATATTTCTGGGTTTGGGGTTTCTTTATCTTGCAACACAGGTCTATATTCTTCACATTCAGGCTCCAATAAGTCCATTTCAGTATGTCTATGATGACTTGGCCCTGCCTGCTGGAAATCCTCTAATGAAACTGCATGCCCTGCTTCAACATTAATTTTACGACCCCTTATCCTGTGTCTTATTTCCACATTTTCAAACCGGACTTTTTTGATATAATCTACAAATTTTGGACTAACATTTGTTTCCTTATATCTTTTAGTTGGTGATTCTTTGCTGACTTTCGCTAACACTTTCTCTTTATTCAAAGGATAGATTCCACAGCTTTGAAACCCAGACATCACATTACTTTTCCAATTTGGCTTCACAGCTTCCAATAACTTTAGAAGTAACCCTGGAAATTTGTTTTTGGGTAAGGTGGTAACGTTTTTGCCATCACCTTCTTTAAACTGCCGTAAAACTTTTTTCCACGCTAGTTTGAGAGGGTGAAAAACTGCAACATCAAGTGGTTGCAACAGGTGTGTGGAATTGGGTGGCAGAAACACCAACTTGATATTATACTCCTCACATAACTCCACAGCTTGCAAAGACATGTGGGATGGCAAATTGTCTCCTATTAGTACCTTTTTTTGGGTTTCAGGTAAATGCCTAAAAAATGGTATTACTATTGATCTTATATAATCCAAAAAAATATTCCCCTCAAACCAGCCACTTTTCGACATTATATTTGCATTTGTGGGGACCACCAATAATGTGCGAGTCTACTACCTGCTCTTTTTCTATTTATGTTCTGTGCTTTTCTAATTGAGAGTATGTTGCTATTTCTTTCTAAAAAATTCGTAACCCAATCAGGCCCTGGAAAATTGTCTTTGAAAACATTGATTGTGATATTATTCTCATCCAAATAAAATTTGATAAAAGCTCTCAGGTCTCCTCTCTCAAATCCTAAACCATACTCAGCAAGTAGCGCAAGATGCTGCGCTATATTTCTTTCCTCAAAGGGAAGAAGAGCTGTACTTCTTCCACTTTGACCTGGAGTTTTAACTTTACCCTTAATACGTTTCCATAGAGTTGTTTTTGGAATACCATACATTGCAGCAGCTTCTGCTATATTCATAGTACCATTGTCTATGTCAATTAGTGCGCTAACAACATCATCTTCAGTGTATTGTAGCCTTTTCAATCCTTGCTTTTTTTGATATTTTCTTGGCATCTAAAAAAAATAAAATGCATTATTTTACGCTAATTATATTGATTATCATTATTATATTTATTTTATATCATTATATATATATTTATTTTATTTTATTTATTTATATTTATTTATTTATTTATTTATATTTATTTATTTACCATATATATACAGTATTTATTTCATTTAAATTTATTTTATATCATATAATGTATTTGCATCATATCTTTATATCATTATTATATTTATATCTATGTTATATTATATTATATATATATTTTTAACTTTAGAAAGATGTTTTATATTAAACAAATTCAAATTTCCCTTTTCCCCCACCTACTATTTTTTCGATTTCCTTTTACCCCATTTTTTTAAAAATTTGTTTTCTAAAAAACTATAAACAATGCAATGTAATAAACTATATGAATACGTACCTTTGCAGTTTCTAAACGAGGTGTGGAAATGTTGATACAATCATTTATTTAGAAAAATATTTTTTTTATCTTAGTTTTTACCCTACAAATTTCTGGAAATTTTACCTGAAGTTTTAAGAGAGAATATTACAAACAATAATAGACAGTTTATTAATCGCTTCATCATTAAATTACAATATGATATATTTTTAAGATTTTGTCTATATACAATTATGGCCTTTTTTGAATAATTCTATCAAAAAAAATTAAATATGCTTAGCAAATAAAAAATTCCCTTTTCCCCCATCGATTCCCTTTTCCCCCATCTGACGGTATATATATATATGTTTACGAAATAGAGGGACAAAAGAATTTTATTGAAAATATTTTTCTAATTTAAACATACTATAGCTATATAGTTTTTTTCACTAATATAGAAATATAAAATGTTTTAAATGCTTTAGAAAAAAAAAGAAAAGAAAATAAACCTTTTATACATTTTTAAAGAATTTTTAAAAAAAAGAGGTATAGCAAATTTCATCTGGGGTAAAAAGGAAATTGGCATGGGGTAAAAAGAAATTCCAGTTTTTATGATATAATATATATATATATATATATATATATATATATATAATATATATATATATATATATATATATATATATATATATATACTCACTCTTCTTTACTATATATATATATATATATATATATATATATTTATATATATATAACCGGTATATATATATGCCAAATAGAGAATGGTGTTTTTTTGTGTACACATGGTGTTTTTTTGTGTACCCATTTTGTTTTTTGCTTTTTTTACTGCAAAAAAATATTTAACCTATAAAGCAGCCCTAAAACATGTTAATAGTAATTATTATGCATATTCTTACTGATTTTTAGGATAATTGAAAGTGGTGTTTTTTTGAGTGCCACTGGTGTTTTTTTGAGGTTCACTTTGACAGGTATGTGTGTGTTTTGGGGCTGCATGAAACTTCACCAAATTTGGTATAAAAACGTATGAATGATAGGCATAACATAATTTAATTTGATATTTGCATATTCTGCAATACTTTTGATGTGGTTTTGGCTCAGTGACCCCAAAATACCATCATGTAAATTTTTCAATTTTTTCAAAAATTTCAAAAAATTCCTAAAAATCAGAAAATTCAATTTTAATGCTAATAATGCATATTTCTACATATATTTGAGGTATTTACATGATGGTATTCTTAATTTGCTCTAATTCAATACATACAGCAAAATACAGAGTGGTGTTTTTTTGTGTTTTTTTTTTTATTGGTGTGTTTTTTTTTTAATTAAAATATATATATATATATATATATATATATATATATATATATATATATATATATATATATATATATATATATATATATATATCTCTCTAATCAAAAGTATGCTATATATATATATATATATATATATATATATATATATATATATATATACCTCACAGAAAAAGTTAAACCAGTCTACAACTGTTTTTGGACTAAAATCAATGTACATTGATACCTTTGCTACTGTTACATCTGGTACAAAATAAAACATAATGCAAAGTTCATCTTTTATCAATAGTTTTTGGGGAAATCTTTATACCTTTTACTACAACTATGGCCATTGCAGTAAAATTTAAATTTTTCTCCAACTTTTACTATTGAACATTCTTTTAAAGATTTCTCATCTCTTTTCTTGCAAAATTAGGTTGAAAATTTCTATAAAAAAAAAAAAAAAAAAAAAAAAATTTAAAAAAAATATTATTTTAAAAAATTTTGGAAATGGAATCAAATTTTACAGATTATTATAGTATAAGTATATTCTTAACCTTAGAGCAAAAGTACAGACAGAAATAATGATAAGAAGGCACTTCTTTGGAAGACAGTTTGCTGCGAAATATCATGAATTTGAAGTAGCTATTTACGAAGTAAACTAATGTAATTGCCAGTTCTTGTAAATATAATTGTGAATCGCTATGGTCCAAGACACAATTTTTTGAGCCCCCTCATTTTTTGAAAAGCGAAGTCAAAAAATTTGCTGAAAAGCCACCATCGTTACTATCAGTGAATTTATTATTGAATTTAAAAGTTTCTCATACAAAAAGTAAGAAGTATCGGCCATTTTAACTGATACCGATACCGATACCATAAAAAATGGCCGATACTACCGATACCGATACCGATATCAATACTATCGGTACATCCCTAATATATATATATATATATATATATATATATATATATATATATATATATATATATATATATATATATATATATATATATATATATATATATATATATATATTGTTATGTTACCTAAAAAAAAACTCAAAAAGGGAACACAAAAAAACACCACTCTGTATTTCGCTGTATTTGTTGAATTAGAGCAAATTAAGAATACCATCATGTAAATACCTCAAATATATGTAGACATATGCATTATTAGCATTGAAATTGAATTTTCTGATTTTTAGGAATTTTTTGAAATTTTCAAAAAAATTGAAAAATATTGATGAATTTTTTGCCACTTTTGGGGTCACTTTGAGCCAAAATCACATCAAAAGTATTGCAGAATATGCAAATATCATATTAAATTGTTATGCCTATCATTCATACGTTTTTATACCAAATTTGGTGAATAAACACACACATACCTGTCAAAGTGAACCTCAAAAAAAACACCACTTTCAATTATCCTAAAAATCAGTAAGAATATGCATAATAATTACTATTAACATGTTTTAGGGCTGCTTTATAGGTTACATATCTCTATAGGGTAAAAAAAAAAACAAAATGGGTACACAAAAAAACACCATTCTCAATTTGGCCATATATATATATATATATATATATATATATATATATATATATATATATATATATATATATATATATATATATATATATATATATATATATATATATATATATATATATATATATGCTGTATATATATATATATATATATATATATATATATATATGGGCGCCGTTATGGGGGGGGCAGGGTAGGGCCATGGCCCCACCCTAGATTTTCAACCTCACATGAACCTTTCACAACGAAATTTTTTTAAGCCCACAATGTTAAACGATATATAGTATATATACATATGAAAAGCCTATTTCTTTTTTATCTTGAGATACTTTGTGGCTGAAAATGTATGGAGTACCATGCCAACCCTGACCTCACCTTGCACTTGTAATGTCACTTATGTATACCCCCATCCATACCTTCGTTGTTGCCCCAATCCTAAAATCGTAACACGTTTGAAAATAATTCTGAACTGTATGCATTTTTTTAAACGAGGTATTAAGACTTTAGATGCATAATAGCTTTTTATTTGCTCTACATCATAATAGGAATTGTAGATTCTGAGATCTGTTGATGGGCATAAAAATTTGCAAATAGTCGTGGGAAGCGAGGTAACTACCTGTGTGTTTGAGAAGCCGAACGAAGGAGCGAGTGTGGGTAAAAATATTAATATTATTATTATCTGACAAAGTAATATTGAAATATGGATAAATTTATAATTAAAAGGGATAGGATGATAACAGTAATTCACTTGTGATTGAACAAACTACGATCTCATTTAGTGGTAGTTCTAGTAATGCTGATGGTAATTCAAGTATGCAAGTGGTATTGAGGCCAATCCTGTTAATGATACTAAATTTAGTAGTGTTGCTACTTGGGATAAAACGTACCAAGAGGAAAATGTCCTGAATATTGGAAATTACATAATTGGAACCAATATTAAAGATGGATTAAAGTTTGACTTATTAATGAGACCGTACAAACCACCACCAATTACGTACAGTTTTAAAGATGTTGAAGAAGGAAAGAGGTCTTTTCTTTATGAAAGGCTAGATCTTCACAATTCTTGGCAATCGCATTCTAAAATATTGAAAGGACCGTTTTGTAGATTGTGTGCCTTATTTAGACCTATCAAAAGAGGTATATTTGGCTCATTTATCGTAAAACCATTTAGAAAATATAAAGACATGCGTTCACGCGCTAAAGTCCATGTAAATTCAGAATAGCATAATGATACCTTAGTAGCAGCAAAGAATTTCAACGAATAATTTTAAATAAGCGTGTTAGTGTAACTGAACAACTGCATGTTGCTGAGGACTTATTTATTCAAAAAATAGGCAAAAATTGGTACCTACAATTTGTCTTAATATTTTGTGGCACCTATGATATCGTTGTTCGAGGTAGCACTGAAGATACCGGCAATTTTTCCGATTTGCTTAAATTCAGAGTAAAAGCTGGAGATGTTCTTGTGGAACATTTGAAATCAAACGGAGCAAATGTCAAATACACATCACATATGATTCAGAATGAATTTATATTTACTTGTGGAAAGTTGATATTAATCAAATTGTAAATGAAGTAAACAATTGTGAATATTTCTCCCATTTAGCAGACGAGACACCAGACATATCCGGGACAGAACAGTTATCGATTGGTGTTAGTTTCGTTGATAAGGATCTCAATGTACGTGAAGAATTTCTAGGATTTACTCCTCTTAAATAACTGAAAGCTGAAGAGCTATATTGTCTATTATATACAATTTAAATATGAGTAAGCTTGTTAGACTTAGGTTTGATGGGTGCTCCACTATGGCTGGCAAAGAGAAATTGGAGTTCAAAAGTTAATAAGAGGAATTCAGTACCGCCCTAAGCCAATTTTTTCATTGTTGTTCCCATCGTTTAAATTTAGTAATTATTGACCTAAATGCTGTTCCCAGAATTTCGAAACACAGTTGGAATTGTGAAACAATTTATAAAAATATTATCGGTGAAGTACGTCACGAAGCAGAAATTTGTGAAATATTACCATTGTTATGGCGAAACACGATGTCTGCCAAAAGATTTAAATCAATTAAGATATTTTTTGAACATTTTTTAGCCAATAAAATTATCATTAAATTATCTCATCTGATCCAGATGTAACGCAACCCATAAGAAGCAGCATGTCAGCTTTC
>JABUQX010079602.1:20000-36680 GCA_015478945.1 Trachelipus rathkii
CTTTAAACTCGTGTGCAGATATAAGGGAAACATTTAAACTAATGTTTCCAGATAGTGCGGTAGCTTCAAATTTTAAAATGGCCACCAATGAAATGTAAATATGTGATTAACCATAGACTTGCCTCCCTATTTTTCTAGAAAGCAAAAGCACAATAACACTCTACTTTGCAAGTGAGCTCATTCTACCCTTGAATTAAAATCCAAAATATTTTTGGATGGTGATTGTTCTTCTCAAAGAGACTTGATTAGTTTTTTTTTATAAGTACCTGGAAATCAATGTTATGTGGAATTGTGGCAAATTAATTAAATTAGGACTGATATTTTCACATGGAAATGGGACAGTGGAAGAAAGGGTTTTTCTCTAAACTAAGCAATTTTGTGGAGAATCTGGAAAGAACATAGTTATTTCTCAAAGAAACAGTGCACAATGCGCTATAAGATCTATTGGAAAGTAATTTTTAAAGTTCCTCATCACTCAATAAATGTTACAAATGTAGAGCTGCCCATAGGAAATATGAAGAACATCACAAGGAGAAGAACCAGAAGAAGAAGAAGATAATAAAAAAGTTGAAAAAAGAAAATTCCATACAGATCTATAAAATTGAAGAGCAGAGAAAGATGTTAAAACCTGAAAGCTTTGACAGAAGAAGAAGCTATAATCAAAAATTCAGATGCTTGAGAAGAAAAAGTTAACCTAAAATCTCCCCATTTAGAACTTTGTGATCACAGTGGACGTTATTCACTTAGTCCATTAATGTAAGCTTTTAATTTAATTTCCTTTTTATGTATAAATAAAACTTTACTTTTTGGAAAAAATAAAAAAGGAGTGTGTTGGACGGCTATGGGAAAGGTATAGGCTTGATTATAAAAAAAATAAAAAAAATTTAAAATTCTCCATCGATGATGAACAATTTCTAAGTAAATTTTCAATAATTTAATTGGTATGAAACTGAGTAAAATAGGCTGAATAATGATTAATAGATATTTTATACGCCAAAAAAAACGAACACGCTGGTCAGGGAAAATTTGCGTGATTTGGTCAGGGAATGTCAGGAAAAGTCAGGGGAATTCAGATTCAAAATTTCAGTGTGAACCCTGTCCAGGCAATCCTTTACGGACTCAATCCACATTTTCTTCAGTCTCCCAGCCCGGTTTGATTTCCCAGCACACTCAACCATTAATAACATCCGCATTAACCAACCAACTATCATCCATCCTTCCTCATGACCAAACCATCTCAAATGTACTTTCATTTATTCTCTCATTACCCTTCCTTCACACCACAAACTCTCTAACATTCATTCTCATTTTTTCAATTCTCTCCATCTTAACACGTCCTAAAGATTGTCTATCTAACACGTTATACTTTAGATCTATACCTCTTATTCCAGACCATAGTCCCTCACAACATACATTAACACAGGTGCAACACCACCCTCATCTAACAACTTAGTGCACTCAAAGACTTAGTTCCTTTAGCATTCACCAAGTATATTTAATTGCACCAGCACCCACCTGACATTCAACAACTTCTCTACTACCGCACTGCAGATCATCCCATCCATTTAAACTTTTCAAATCCAACAAAACATATATCTAAATATTTAAACTCAAGACACTTGTTCCAGCTGCTCACCATCTAATATAACTTCACACTAAGGACTGTCCTTCATTCACAACTATAACTTAACTCTTATCTACGTTTTCACTTTCAACCTCATCCTTTACACACCCTGCAAATCTCTTACCAATCCTCTCAAACTCTCTTCAGATTTGTCACACAAAACCAATTATCCGCATATAATAGTTATATATAATCATTCTAACACCATCTCTTGCACCCCACTTCCATTAATTCTTTCATCAGCCCATCCATATACAAATTGAATACCAAGGAGAACATAAATAATGCATTACTCCGCTATTAATATAAAGCCAATCACTTTCGACTCACTCCATTTTATTCTTACACACGCTTCAGTAATCATCATAATATGTGAGAAATGAAGAAGAGGAATTAGAAGATAAATAATGTCTAAGATTTTTGTAATTTGCCAACAGGCGTATTATGATATGGAGTCTATGGCAGTGTTAGGAAATATGGTGTTGGTGAAGGCCTTCTGAATGGAATCAATAGTAATACTAAGCATTACATGAGTGAAAGTTGATAATAAATTTAGATATGTTATTTTCCAACAGGGCGTAAGATTTTAAGATTTAATAGGGAAGCTCTATGGGGTGTTAGGGAAATATGGTGTTGGTGTAGGCTTCTGAATGGAATCTAGTATATATATATACTATGATTCCATTCAGAAGCCTTCCACAACAATATTCCTTAAACACCTGATAGGAGCTCCAAATATCCTTATCCCTTTCAATTCATTAAACTTCGGATATTATTTATTCCTTCTAATCTCTCTCATTTTCTCAAGTATATATGAGATACTGATTTAAAAATATGGGAGTCGGGGAAGTGATGGGCTTAATATAATATTGGAGATGCGGATTTGTTAGTCTCCTTGGTTATTCAATTTGTATATGGAGGGGCTGTGAAAGAACAGAAGTGGGGTGGGGATGGTGTTAGAAATGATTATATATAAATATATGCGGATAATCTGTTGTGACAAACTGAGAGAGTTTGAGAGAGGTGAGAGATTTGGCAGGGTGTTGTAAAAGGAGAGGTTTGAAAGTAAACGTAGATAAGAGTAAGGTATAGTTGTGAATGAGGACAGTTCTCAGTGTGAAGTTAATATTAGATGGTGACAAGCTGGAACAAGTTCTGAGTTTAAAATATTTAGGATATATTTTGGATTAAAGTTAATGGATGGGATGATGCAGTGGGTAGTAGAGAAGTTGTGAATGGTAGGTGGGTGGCTGGTGCAATTAAATACTTGTGAATGTAAAAGGAACTAAGTCTTGAGTGCACTAAGGTTTTAGATGAGGGTGTGTTTGTCACCTGTGTTAATGTATGGTTGTGAGACTATGGTCTGGAATAAAGGTATAGAATCTAAAGTATAATGGCGTTTTAATAGCAATCTTTAGGGACCGTGTAAGATTGGAGAAGAATTGAAAATGAGGAATGAATGTATTAGAGAGTGTCATGGTGGACGTTTTGGTTGTGTCTGTGTTGTTGTAGGTTGGAGTGGTGTGTTCTGTGTGTGCGCGTGTGTTATCTTGGTGTTTTTGGTGGTGTTCTCCTGCGTGTGGGTCTGGCGCGGGTGGTCTGTCGGGTGGTGATGTTTCGCTGTGTTTTTCTTGGGTGTGCGCTCCTCGCCGTGTGTGGTGGCCTTCTCTTGCTGTGGGGTCGCTTGTCTTGTCGGCTTCTTGTCCTTTGTTCGTGTCTTTGCCGCTTGGTGTGTGTCGGTTGGTCTCGCTTGCGGTCTGTCGTGTGCTGTGCTTGGCGGTCTTCTGGTCTGGTGTTGGCTGTTATTGTCGTCTTCTGTTTCTTTTTGGGGTGTGGTGGGTTGCGTGGTTGGTGGTTGTGGGCGGTGTTTTTTGTGGTCGGTGTGGTGTTTGCTTTCCGTCTCGGCTCTGGTCGCTCGCTGCGTGGTGTTGTTCTCTTCGGTCTCGTTCGGGTGGTTTACCGGGCTCGTCATCGATGGCTGGTGGGGCGATTTGTCTCCTCGGGCTGCTTCTGTTGCTTTGTCCGTCTGGCTTCTCTCTCCGGTGCGCTGTGGGTCGTCGCCGCGTCGGGTGTTGCTTGTGCTGCTCGTGGTGGCTATGTCGCTGCGGCTTGTTCGTTGTTTGTCGTTCTGGGCCGGGCCTGTGTTTGTTGTGTTCGGCGTGTCGCCTTGGTGTCGTTTGCGCGGTTTGTTGTTTTGTGTGTCCGCTCCATGTGGCCTCTTCCCTCCCTTTTGTGTTTCTGCGCGGTAGCTTGTCGTCTGTTCGGTTTCGTGCTTTGCAGGGTGGGCTGTGCGGTGGCTGCGCTCCTTTTCCCTTGTGGTGCTTGGGTTGGGCGCCTGGTCGCTCGTGGGTCTGTCGGTCTGGCTGCGTGTTGGCTACCGTGGTTGGTGGTGTTAGGGGTCATGTCGTGGTGTGGTGCGTGTTGGGTGTGGTCGCGTGGGTTCTGTTGTCGGACTTGGTTCTCTGTTTGGGTGTGGGCTGTCGGATGGTTTGTGGTCGTCTGGCTGTTTGTCTCGTCGCTGGTCTGGCTGGAGCGCCGTGCGGGGTGCCTTGTGTCTACGGCTGTGCTGGTGGTTGTGTGGGTTCGCTGTTCGGTCTCGGCGTGCTGTTTCGCCTGCTGTTGTGCTGTACTTGCGTGCTGGGTCGCTGCTCTCTGGCCGTGGTTGCTATGCGTCGTTGCTTGGTTGCTTCTGGTGGTGTCTTGTGTTTTGCTTGTGGTGGCGTTGGGGCTCTTGTGCGTCTGGTGTGGGGTGCGTGTTGCGGCTGTTGGTGTTTTTTGTCTGTGGTGCATGGCGGCGAGGTCGGTGGTCGTGTCTTTGATTTGTTGGATCTGGTTTTGTGGGTCTCCCTTTGCAAGTGGGGATAGGTTGGGTTTGGGGTTTTCTGCGGGCGTGGGCGTTGTGGTGCGGGGGGTGGGAGGTGTGGGTGCTCTGCTCGCCTGGGGGTCCGCGGTGTGTACTCGTGCGATTGTTCTCTGTTTGTCTTGCTCGTTTGTCTGGTGGGCTTCTTTGTGTGCTGTTGGCGTGATCGTTCTGTGTTCTTTCGTGTGCTGGGGCTCTGCTGCAGTGGCGTGAGGGGCCTTGGTTCGTCCCCTGTTCCCTGTGTTGTGCGAGTTGGCGTGTGTGGGGTCTTGGGATGGTTTTTTTTTCGGCTGTTGCGTGCGCTGGTTTGCGGGGGCTGTTCGGGGTTCGCGTTTGCGCGTCTGGCGCGCTTTGTGCTCGCGGGTGGCTCGTGTGTTCTCGGTGTTCTCGTTTGCGTGTGGTCTGCGTGGTCGTGTGTGGTGTGTCAGTCGCGTGGAGTTGCGCGGGCGGCTGTTTGCGGTGCTGGCTGTGCTGGCTTCGTGGTGTCGGTGGTCTGGGGCTGCTGTTGGGCTGGTGGTTTGTGGCGGGATTGCCGCGTGTGTCTGTGTTTGTTGGCTTGCGGCTGCGGTGGATGTAGTTTGTTTGTTGTACCTTCTGAATTGTTGCTTCCCGTGGGGCTGTGTGTGGTACGGTTCGCGTTGCGTTCGTGTGTTCGGTTGGTCGGGGTGGTTTTCTGGATTCGCGTTTCGGGCGTGCGTGCTGTGGGTCGTTGCGTGCGTTGCTGTTGTGTGTCTTTCGTGCCGGTTTTGTTTGTGCGTTTGTTGGTTTTACGTTGTTGGTCGTCTCGGTAGTTAGTTAATTATTGAGTTACGAATTAGAAGAGCGAACAATAGTTCATGTAGAATTTATGAGATTTATTATATTATATGTAATGAGTGTTGTACATAGATAAAATTTAGATTTATTTATTATAATATAATATTATTTAGTATTTGGTTTTTCATATGTATAGTAGTTGAATTTTGATACATATTAAATTACTAAATTTATAATGACATTGTCTTTAATAATTAGGTATTAGTACACCAGCAGCAATACTTTTAGGACATACCAGCATATATTTTACCTATAAATTAAAATATGAGAACTTTCCTATATACGTTATTCCTAAAAGTTTAACCTTTATCGCCGCTGTACCTTAGTATTTAGAGGGTGTCTCTTTTGGCTCTTCGCACGCAAGGTGCGTGCGAAGTATTACTCATAAATGTTTGTTACCACAACTTCCAAATCAATCAATCGACCATCTTTCGCCTCTCGTTCTTGGAGGTTCATCTTTCACGCAGTAATTTCATTCTATACCTGCAGATTTTTAGTCATTCTTCAATTTCTCACTCTACCCATTACCTCGTCCTTACTAATGACCTCATCCCAGAGATACCAAATCCTTCTTGCACCATCAATATCCCTCACACAATTTACTACACGCATGTATACGTCCTTTAACTGCCAATGTTTATGTGCATATTTTCGAAGTGTTTCCTCCACACTCCACTTACATCCATTTCATCAGTTACAAAAAGCACCATCCCTATTCATTATTCTAAGCAGATTCCCCTTCTCATTCTTAACCTTTATATATCTGGTTATATATATATTATATATATATATATATATATATATATTATATATATATATTATATATATTATATATATTAGTATATATATAATTATATTATTTATAATTATTATAGTATATATATCCTAGTAGTGATTTATCGTAGGGTGTTGTTATTATGTAATTGCGTGTGTCGATAGGTTGTTGTGATGATATATATATATACTAGGTATATTGTATAGTATGTAGTTAAACAGTATGTTGATATTATATTGTGATTATGTAGTTAGTAATATATGATGTATAGTTAGTGTTGAGTTTGTTTGCTGGAGTTAGGTAGTATATGGTATGTGTGTATCAGTATAGTAGTATATTTGGTTGCGTTGGTGATATGATAATTGATATAGTTATAGTAGATGCCGTCTAAAATTGCCCAAATTGGAGCAATGACTTAGGGCATTTGTCATATCCTTAAGTGCCTCAGGCATGTTGACCCATTCACTAGTATACACTAAGTCTACAACAAAAAGATATCAGAGTACTTAGCTAATAGGTTCAATGCCAAACACACTTTCAGGCTTAATAACTTTAAAGTAACATTCGAGTTTAACCTTAATACTACTTTGTAACTACTATATGATACATATTGTGATCTGAACAAGTAACACTATAGACTCTTCCATTTAGTATGAAAACTTTTTTAAAAGTATTTACTGAGAATGTTGTTCTGATGTTTTTTGGAAGTATTTTCTGTAATTTCTGTTGGCGAGAGTACGTGGTTGCGCGCACAGCCCAGGAAATAAATCCTACACATGACAATCTACCACAGTGTGGGTCCATAACCCTGTTATCAAATTTGATTTGAGACAATTTTGTGTTTTGACATCAGTTGTGTGATATGGGTGTTTTGTTGTTTGGTCGTATTGCAGTGCAGCTATTCTATGTTTTCTATGGCTAGTTCGTTTGTTTTCTGTAATTTTCATGAGCCACCTTACGCACGAAAAGGGACATGAGAAGTCGAATAAGAAAATAAGTGAAAGTTTCTATTATTAATTGTTAGTGCGATAATTCAGAATCATTAATTAGATTTATTTTAAATAGCCATTATAAGATTTATTTATACGAGAAGAGAGTGTGTAGTTTAATATGTTTGATTTGATGTGGGTGGTTGTTAGTTTAGGTATGGATTCAGTAAGTAGTGATGGCAACAGTTAAGAAAAATGAAAAATAATAACGGTAAAGGAAAAATGAAAAAGGGAGGTTTGTCAAATTGATGTATAGTCATTTTTGAAGGATGCAATCCCAAACAACTTACAAGGTAAGATGGATGGTGGTTATAATTTATGGTAGTTGCAGTTTGGAATTTCTGATATGATAGAGAAATTGTTATGGTATTTTTAAATCAGGACAGGGGTGTTCTAATTGATGCACCAATACTCTTTATGTGTGTTGTAGTCTAGTTTCGTTTTGTATCGGGCTGGTGTTTTTGAAGTATGTTATATGTTGGAAATTTTGTTAGTATATAGTATCGTGTATCAGCGAGGTAAAATTTGAGCCTGCACTCATTACCAATTAGCTCGAACGAGTTGTTGCATCTCATATATATATATGGTATTAGTATATGTGGTTCTGGGTGTGTATATGATGAGTATATATATATAGTAGTATATAGTATTAAGTATTTTATGTTTAGGGTATATTATATATTTATATTATGTGGTATATATATATATAGGTGCATATAGTTGTTTCGATTTAGAAGTTTGTTGGTAAGAATTGGTGTAAAGTATATAAAATAAAAGAATTTAAGTTTTTAAAATAGGTTAGTGTCTGTTAGCAAGTGATCGCTAGATTAAGTAGGTAATTAAAGGAATGGTCGCTTAGGTGATTAGATTAAAAATTGTCGGTGCTTGTGTGGTGGGCGAGAGATTGTTTAAGGAAGTTGATGTTCTATACGAAGAGTCTTCATAAGATATAGTTTAGTAAATGCGTGATGCTTTGTGGAGGTCCAAGTCTGGAGGTCCGTTTGGTGCAGATACGTGATGGCATGAGGACTAAAGTTAAAGTTTGTAAATATGAAAAGTTATAAATGTAAGAAAAATATTTTGAAAGTAGCAATATGTAAGATATTTGTACGAGCGAGGATTTTTTTTTAAAAAAGGTGTTGGAGGTCAGTTAAGTTGGGTGGTTGAGCGTTTGGATCTAGGGGGTGATTCGCCTTGTAGTTTTGTTGAAAGTTAGGATAATGGTTATTTATGCATCAATGATTTGCGATTGTTAATGTTCCGTTGAAGGGGGATGCAAGGGCTTGTGTGATAGGTTATCAGTGTTGTCAATGTTAATTAATCTGTGGTTGTGAGTGTTAAGGATCTGGTTGTATAGGGTGAGTGCTGAGTTGTCTGGGCATCAGTGTGGAAAGGTCTTGTTTTGTTGGTGTGGTAGTTTTCGTCCTTTGTTGTTTGAAGGATGCGTGTGGTTCTCCGTATAATGAGGAGGTGCAGTTAAAACTCATGGTATTTTGTGTTAGTATCACATTGGGAATGATTGTTGTATGAGGTGTGTGTAGGAGTTTAATAATGCGTTTAAGGGAGAGAGGTATGTAGGGTGGTAGTGAGTCTGGGAGGTTGTTTCAAGGTAGGGACTTAGTATGATCTGGAGTGATGTGAGGTCTATGAGGAGTAGGTAAGTTGTGAATGAGAGTTTTTATGGGGTAGGTCATTGAAGGATTCGGTAAGAATTTTTCTTTTTTTGGCTTTTTGTTGGTACAAGGACGAGATATGGATGGTTGTTATTGGGTGGATATTGGGTTTTACTAAAGGTTGGAGAAGAAGATAATGTGAGTTCAGTTTGTAAGGAAATGAGGATGGGGAGATGGCAAATGCGAATATGCTCGTCTGAAATAAAAGTGATGCGGAGATTGGGTCCCTAATGTTGTTGTTGTTGTATGGTTGCTGAATGGGAGGGAGACCAGTGAGTATATTTGTATGGGTTGAGGTGGTTGTTCGAGTAGATCTTGAATAGTATGTTATGGAAGATTGGGCTGTGTTTGATCCCTCAGAGATGGATATGGTCGTCAATGGATATTGGAAGTGGATGTTTTAGTTGGATGGAGGGCGGGTCCATAGGTAATATTGTGAGTTTTAGTGTTAGGTGGTGTGATAGTGGATGGTTTTATATATTTTTATTTGGGAAATGTGTGCGGTGTGTGTAGTGTTGAAGTATTGAATCATATCGATTAGTCAGTGCACAGTGTCTGTTCGGGAGGCTCAGTGTTATGGGCTTGTAGTCGGTTTAACACGTGTTTTGGGTGCACTTTTTTACAGCTTTGTTTGTTTTAGTGTGTGCGTTTCAATTCATTGTCCTTCTGCACACTTTGTAAGCGATATGTTACACTTTCTTCACTGTTCTCATATTTTTGGGCAGGCAGTGGGTTTGTGTGGGGGGTGGTGTTGTGTGTGGGGTGGTTGTGTGGTTGTTTGTGTTGGGTATTCTTGGGAGGATGAGTCTGTTTGTGGTTCTCTTGTGTTTTATCGCTTGTTGCTGAAGAGTGTAAAGGAATGGTGTGTTTTAGTGACGGTCAAGAACAGTTGTAGTGATACTCAAGAACTGGTGAGTAAACATTAGAGTTAATGTGATATAGTTTGTTGTTAATTTTTAATATTGTGCAGGTTGTTTAAAATTATAGGTGTTTAAATGAATAAATATGTTTGTTGCGTGAGTTGAATATGAAGTTTTTTTGAAGGTGTAGTTTTGATAATTTGTTTTGAGATGATTGTGTGATCAGATGTGTATGGTTGTCAAATGTTCTGATGAAGAGGAGCGGCTGGATGATCGAGAAATGTGTTGAGGTTGTTAAAAAACCTAACCATGAAGCAGAGCTTAACTTGTTATATCTAAGCCCACATATCTTTACGAGTGTCACGGCTTCTTCAAAAAGAAAACCAGTATATTTTCGATCTATCGGTTGCAATTCTTGTTTTTTGTCAATCTTTGGGTTATGAAGCTGTTGGGAGAGGGATGTTTGTCATAGAGAAATATTCTCAAAGATCTTTGGAGTTAAAAATGAGTGGATTGCTGCTTTTTTCTTTAATACTTTGGTTTGGGGTGACTTTACTGCGCATGTGAAAGTGAATCCGTTTCTGATGAGTATATTTAAGAAACTTGGAAAATGTTTGTGAAAAGGACAAAACGTTTTTCTGTCTGCAAGCACAAAAACATTTTGTTGAATCTGTTAAGCATATTGTGAACAAATCATCTGTGTCGAGCTCTCTGTTGAAAAAATTTACATGTCTATCCCCTAATGATAGATTTTCCAAAGAAAGCTGCCAAAATATAGTTGAGATTGCTAGGGTCATGCCATGGGAAATCCATACAGACATACTCTTAGATGAGTGGAAACTAATACAGTTGGAAAAAGCTTTAATAAAACCGATCCATCAGTAAACACTTCAAGATTTCCAACAGTTGAAAGAGTAACTGTAAAAGCTTCACTGTCGCTGTCAGGTGGTAATGCAGATGTGGGAAAGAGCTTTTCCACATGCAGAGCAGAAATCTTACAAGTCAGGTCATCTGATCTCGAGAGTAGAACTTTAAATGCTTTTAGTCACTGTTAAAAGTGCTCTTAAGGATAGTGTATAGATGAATAATAACGCTTACCTATTTCTCTAACTCCAGTATGGCTGCCTTCCATGGGGACGTTTAGCTATAAACAATGACATTGTTTACTTGGATTAGAGAGAGGAGAAAAAGGAAGACTCGAGATGAAGCTGCAAGCTGTGACAAGACAAAAAAAATTGCTAGAAGAGGAAAAGCATAAAAGTACAACTTCGACTCTAAAAGAGGAATAAAAATTCTGATGATGAACAAATGCTGAAGAAGCTACGAAAAGAAGAGGCAGAGCAAAGTGGAAGTGCTGGCAAACTGTTATTGGAAGCTAATGAAAGATTGAAGAGAGCTTTAAAGAAAAAAGATTTTAGTGAAGCAAGCTTGGCCCAAGCGATGCTGGAAGGTGTCACTAATGTTCAGAAAGAGGCATCTGAAAAAAGAAGACGTAGTGTGGAAAATTTACAGGTTGCTGTTGAAAAACAAAAAACAAGTCTCATTTCAGACTTTTTCAAAAAAGTTTAATTACCCTTAATTTTTATAATTATTAGCTTGTATCTTTCTGTAACCAATACAGTAACGTGTATTTCTAAGTATAGTATTCATTCCATTTTCTTTACATTATGACTTTCTAAAACTAACATTTCATTATTATATACTTTCATCTTCAGTTATTTATATTTAAAACCTACTTCATAGTTCTTAGCATCTCAAAATATTAAGTAAAGACATGACATTAAGAATATAGAGACAGTAAAAAGACACAGTTGGAATTTTTAGTATGGAAATTTGGTGAATTCCTTTTCATCGTGTTTTTTCCCCCCTAGTATACAAGTTACTGTTAATTTTTGTGTGCTTCAGCATTTCAGTGGTTCACTTTTTTTTTCAACTTTTTTTCAGCATTTCAAGTCATTTTTTTGTATTCTGAAACTCTTTTTGTTGGAAAGAATTCCCAATTTTGTTTTAGTGCAATGGGAGGAGAACCAGTGAGTATATGATGGGTTGAAGGTAGGTTTCCGATAGACTTGATATAAGAAAATTGGGCTTTTATCCCAGGAGAGGAGGGTGTCAAGGAATGGAAGAGTTTTATTGGAAGAGGGCTCCATAGTAAATTTTATGTTAGGGTGAATGGAGTTAATATAATTTAGAATGTGGGCTGGGTTAGTGTTAAGGGGGATGGAAACAAAGATATCATCAACATACCGGAGCCAGGTAGTGTTAGAGAGAAGGGGGTGATTAAGGATAAAGAAATGCTCAATAAGTTCCATAAAAAGGTTACTAAGAATTGGAGAGAGAGGGGATCCCATACTAAGCCCTGAGTTTTGTTTAAAATATGAATTATTAAAATGGAAGAAATTGTGTTCAAGGGTAAGGAGTATGAGTTTTTTGAGTAAAGGGAAAGGGTAGTCTAAGTTGTAAGAGTTTTCAGAGAAGTATCTTTCTAATAGGGAAATGGTGTAAGGAACAGGGACAGAAGTAAATAAAGAGACAACAGTCAAAGCTAAAGTATAATTGGGGGTTTTGGGGTTGGTAGATATATAATATGAGGGAGAGTTTAGTCAGTTGGTTTGAGAGATTGAGTCTTCTTGTTGTTTAGCAGGAGAGGGGACTATTGGCCAAGGTACAGTGCTGTTAGCTGCCTTTGATTATAACCAAGAGGAGAGTTTTGTCGGAAGGCGAATTAATATTAGAGAATAATTGGGACGAACGGGAATGTTGTTTGTGTGTCTTTAGGGATACCGTAGAAATTGGGAGAGACGGGGAAGACTAGGTTTTTAGGTCTTGTAGAAGGTTGAGTTGTGAAAGTCTTTGGTTGTTTGAGTGGTGTGTGAGAGGTTGTTGGATTTAAGGAGTGTTGGTGAAGGTGTATTTTAGGTGTTTTTTGTTAAGTTAATGAGTGTAGTGTGTGTGGAGTTATCATTAAGTTAAGTGGTTACATTTTGAGGTGAGTAAGATATAGGTCAATTTTGTTTGAAGATTGGGACCAGGTTATTCGGTGACCTTGTTCGTGACTCGTTACTACAATATTCCTTGTTATGTTTTGAGGCTGTAAATGATATAGGTGCGTCATAAAATTTCTTCCGGTACAAAGTTACGTTGTAAGATGGTAATTTAGATTTGATGTCCATCCAAGCTAAAGTAGGTCTTGAAATGTCAGAAGTATGTGTGTTGAAGTTTGGTTAGTGTGGGTTATGTGTGAATGTTATTGGATTGAGGAGTGTAGTAGTCGGGTTGGTTAACGGGTGAGTGGGTTATTAGTTGGAGAGGTGTGTTGGGACGAGCCGCGGTGGGAGGAGCCGAAAGAGAAAGTGGATTGAGTCGGTGAACGAATGTGGTCTTGCTCAGGAGTTAGAATGTGAGATTTGGCAGAGGGCGAGAATTAAATGAAGGTGGCATGGATTAGAGAGAAGTGGGTGGGGTGTATGGGGCATGGTTGTTGGCCCACCGTGGGCCAGGGGAGTGAGACCCTTTACTATTGACGATGTTACGCATAGTGAGGGTCGTCAGTCGCTTGATGCTCTAGGGGTGGATTTTTTCTGTCTGTACGTAGCTTCTCATAATTAATGGGTACATGAGGTGGGGGCGGTAAGGCGTGGGGCTTTCTTTCGAACATTTTGGTCAGTGTTCTTTCCTAGTGCTGGTTGCTGTGGTTCTTTTCCGATGCTTTTGTAGCATATATTCGGTTTACTCTGCCTCGATATAGTTTGCTGTGTGCGAGAAGAGTGTAATTTGTGAAGAAAGTAAAGAAAGATATATATTATATATATAATATTATTATGAATTTATTAGTATATAATATATTAGTATATTATATTATATATATATAGTATAGTATATATATTATATATATATTAATATTAGATATAGTAATTATATTTTTTTTAATATATTGCTATTATATTATACTATATTAGTGAATGCACCTGGATACGCTATGGTAATTCAGGTTGCCGATTTTTTAGGTATCTGCTGTTGAATGGTTATAGACGAGTGAGATGAGGTTGTAGGTTGTCGGGTTATTTGTTTAATTTGGCGATACCTTGTGATGTACCGATACCAAGCATTTTTTGTCGTTCTTTCAAATTATTTATATATATTATTATAATATATTAAGTGTAGTTTATTATAGTATTATATATATAATACGGTAGTATAATATGATATATAGCTATTTTATATATATATAGTATAATGGTTAGGGTTAAGCTTTTATCGTCGACTATCCTCGAAGAAAATAAATTGTTGGTTGCCAGAGTATGCTCTAATATAATATATGATTTTAGTGAGCCGCATGTTTTGCAACTTGATTTTTGCGAATTGTCAATAGCTTCTAAAAATTTCATGGAAGTGCGCGCAGTAAGCCCCATGTATTTTCGTTTTTGGTTTCATCCTCGATCTTTTATTAAATGCTCAATTTTAAAATACGTATTTTTTATTCGTAAAATACGTCACCCTGTTTAATATTGTTTTTCATGGCAATTTTTTTTTTTTATTACTTTTTTTTTCCACCTGTTTGGTATTCTGCATTCAGCTATATATATATTCGGTTATGTGTATTGATGTGATTGTGTATTGGCATAAATAAATTAATTATTTAATTTTTTCTATTTTGATGGTGACATTTTTGCAACTATTTGTTCACATCAAATTCTTCGAAAAAATCTTTTTTTCGTCGGTAGCAAAAGTTTGCCTTATAGCTTTTGGTCGGAAGCTCAAGTTTGTTAGACGTACACGACTCTCGTTACACGTACGATGATTTTATTCTTTTGCCGGGTAGAGGTCGAGCATTCTTAATGTGCTTGAGTGCAGAATGTAGCGAGAATTTTTTTGTCTTCCGTGCAGCCTTTCATTTTTGTTTATTTTATGTTACTTGAAGGAGGAAATAATCTTCCAAATATTTTTTACAGCATTGTCGAAGGTGTTTATTGTCACTATTGTTTTTCCAGTTTCTTTCTTAAATCTGTATTGAATGCGACGTCAGCCTTCTGTTATTTGTATTTTTATTTTAGCTGTAAAGAGAATAATGTTTAAAAATTTAACACGCATTGCGAATGCGTTGTGTGTTTGGTAGACTATTTATTTTTTTTTCAGTTTTCTTAAATTATTGACGTCTTCAGCCTTTCATATTTATTTTATTTTTAATTTACTTTCTTTAAAAATATATTTTAAAAAATTTACAGCATTGCGAATGCGTTTTTTGTAACTATTGTTTTCCAAGTTTCTAAATCTATTGACGACGCGGTCTTTTTAGCAACACTGTGCCAAACGCTTGAGAAAACATATGAGTAGACGGTTTTTATTTTCAATGTTTTTTTCGATGTTTTTCCATTTTTTTTCGTTATTTTCATGTGTTCAATTTATTTCGTTTAAAAAGATAAAGGGGCTGTTATGCTATTTCACTTGAGTATTGTCATTTTCAAAAAATTGGAGGATACCGTTTGAAATTTTAATTAATCTAAATATTTCCATTTTGTATTTATAAGTAGGAGCATGAACTAGTCTCTTCTCTTATTTATTTTTATGCATTGTTTTTCGTTACATATTTGTATAGTAGGTTGTAATGCCTGCAGGACTTGGCTTGTTGTGTAGTGCTTCTATCGTTTACTTAATGTGTGTTTATTGAAGTCGTATTGGATGGATTGTGTTGTTGAGTTTGTATTTCTAATATTGAGTATTTCATAAGTGTTATATAATTTTACGCTGTTTTAAACATTTAATGTATATTATATTTAGTATGAAGTATTGATGTCTGGAATGACGATAAACTTCAATAAAGTGAACTTAAGTGGATGCGTAATCAAAGTATATGATTAGAGTTGAATGGATTGGATAGGTATTAGATAATCGTTAGTGTTGTGTGTTCTCAGCATGGGGGATGAGGTTGTGTGGTTAGTGGATATTTTGGTGATAGTATTCGAATCTTTGTTTATGAATCGTTTACTAGTCGCCCCACTTTAGTATAGGCACTAGGGTTGTTCTCGCTCTGACTTCCGCAGATCCCTCTGTAGTCTCTGCCTACTTTGAGTGGTTAGCTTGACGTACTGTGTGTGCTGTGTACTAGCGTTGGGTTAATGGTTCGTCGATTTATCATACGTGGGCTCATTGCAGCGTGGATCGGTCAGCCATGAAGTTTGAATATAAATAAAAAAATTAAGAACATTTGAATTTTGATATGGTACTGATAAGTCTGATTTGATCCTCCGAGTCGTGTTGAAGTATTGTGTGAGAATGACAGTGGTGAAGGAGTAGGGCAGTAACAGGAGCTCTTAAGCTTAAGCTGGCCTTTTTATGGCTAGTGCTATATGTTATTCTGGTTTGGCGTTCTTGCTTTTTAGGTGGTGTGGCGAATGGGGTTTGTTTCTTTAAATTTTTGCTTAGGTTGGATTTAGGCTGTGGGATTTGTTGTGGATGTGCAAGTGAGAGGTTTGTACGTTGAGGTGCGGTGTTTTTGCGTGTTGGATACTGTGCTGACTCTGACATTGTGCGTTAATAGTGGGTGGTGTATATTCGTTTGTTTCTCGTGATGTGCGGTAGGTGGGCGCGTATGGTGTCTTTCATCTTCGGGTTGCTTTTAGTTTTCTCGTTAAAAGCAGTTCACACGGACTTTTGTTTGCACGGTTGGCCCCATTGTCTAACAGTTTTCTGATGTAAGTAATTTGGATGTTATTGAAGAGAAGTTGTTATTTGAAAGCTTGCAAACAGAATAAGAATACATAAGTGAAGCCCAAACAAATATATTTATCGAGATTATCAAAATTCAGAATATAAAATAAAAATTAGTGGAAAACCATGAAAAATTTGAACACAGTACTCAGGGGTGTGTCTCACCTTGTAGGAAACCCTATTGTGCCAAATCCCAACTACTGTGAGAAAACAGTAGATAGTTAGTCAGCTGTGTGTGAAGACGAGCAAAACGTGGAGCGTCATGACTCGATTGTTTGGTTAGAAACGAATGCAACAAGCGTTATAGTAAGACAAATAATGTTGGCTAATTTGTGACAAATTGATTGAGTCTTGCTAACAAACGTACGTAAGAAA
>JABUQX010079603.1:0-7500 GCA_015478945.1 Trachelipus rathkii
ACAAATAATATATTACTAAAAGATTAAGAAATCATAGAAATCTCTCAATATATTATACACAATAATAATAATAATAATAATAATAACACTAATAATAATAATAATAATAATAATATCATTTAACCGGTGAAGATCAAGGACAGTGTGGACACCCCATGTTTCTCAACAACCTTTGATCATTCTTCCTTGGTGAGAGACTTTTTCCCGTTCTGTGGACACACAGATCATTCATCCGAATCAAAATCTGAAATAAGATATATATATATATATATATATATATATATATATATATATATATATATATATATATATATTTATATATATATATATATATATATATATATATATATATATATATATATATATATATATATATATATATATATATATATATATAAAAAAAAAACAAATATGGGCGCAACAAAAGAAAGCGTTTGTTTGTAGTGCAAGAGAAGTATGTGGATGTGATAAAGTAGGAAGTAAAAATGTCAAAAGTGAGTGGTGGAATGAAGATGTGATGCAAGCGGTTAAAAGTAAAAAAGAGGCGTGGTGTATGGAAATATATATATAAGTAGGAAAAATGGAAGAATAAAAGTTGCATATAGGAGGAAAAATGAGGTAGATAAACAGTTTAGAAGGAGAATGAATGGGAACTTACAAGAGAATAAGCTATTCTATAAGGAAGCGAAAGGTTAAGAATGATGTGGTGAGCTGCCGTTAGTGGTAGTTTTTTTTTATCTTTGTATCATATTTAATTTGGGGTATTTTTAATTTTGTCATGTATGAGGGTGTTATGAAGGGGGAGAATAATTGTGCTGTAGTGAGTGATGGGTGTTCTGACGACTTCAGTAGTTAGTCTCTTTTCAACAGGTCCTTATTACCTTCGTCGTCCTTGTTTCGCGACATCCATCATTCTTTCATTTTTGAATGAATGTGAATGATTGTAGATGAGTGTGATTAATTGATTTTTTATATATATATTTTTTCTTTCCATAGGAAGTATTAATATTTATATTTTGAGAATTTTGAATTGAAGTCAGGTGGAGGTTTTCGTGCATTGATGAATGGGATCCTGTAGAATATTGGGAAAAAGTTGAAGAGGTTGTGGTCTTTGAAGCTGAAGAGGTTGTGGTCTTTCGGGTGACGTTTCTTGCGGATGTGGAATCCTTCTTGGGTTGCAGGTACTGATTTAAGGTTTCTTTTACTTCCTTTATTATTGTTCTTATAAGGATTAATTATTACATTTTATTATTCTTATTAATAGTTTTTATGAGTATTATGAGTAATAGTTTATTGTCCGTTTTTTTTTTAGAGTTGGAGTATTGGTGGTGGTATTGGTACTGATGCAAGGGTGAAGGTTTCTGTGTCCCCTTCGGAATTTAGAAGTAGAAAAAAAAAACTGGTCAATAACATTGTCCAGGTAGGAGTTCTTTTCTTTCATTGTATTTTTTATTTGTTTATTCTTTCGATATTTTTATTTTTTAAATGTTTGCTTATTTGATGATTTAATTTGATTATTTGACCGAATTATGTTTAGGGATTTTGATTATTTAATTGTTTTACGATTTACTAAATTATTTTAATACTTGAATTGATTTGATTGTCTCATGATATTATTGCTTTATTATTTACTTTATTATTTAAAAACTTTTCACTTAGTGTCTTAAATAATTCATAAATGAGATATTATTATTTTTAACTTATAATTGTTGTCATGTTAGGATTTGTTTATTTATTATTTAACTTATTATTTTTATCTTTGCTATATATTATTGTTGTTAAGTTAGGATTTGTTTTTTTGTCTCCTTTCAGTTTTTTTTGAGCTGATATTTTTGTGGAGCTGGAATTTTTTTGCTGTGGTCAGTTTTTGTGAGCCGAATTTGTTTCCCTGTGGTTGTCTTCTGAAATTCTTGGATCTAATTTTTTCATGTGAACGTATCCTTTTCTTTTGGACCGTTTTTTGATTCCATTTGTTATGGACAATGGAACAATTTAATTGAATTGGACCATCAAATTTGAACACTATATTACATTGTAAAATCAAAGAAAGTAAAGTTGCAATTTCGGATGAAGATTTGAGATAGAAAAGGGAAAAATGAAAAATTAGTATTTGAAAAGACAAACATAAAAAGAAATTTGTAACCAATTTTGAAAATTATAAAAGTGGAAAAATAAAGAGGATTGATTATTTTTGAAAACTAAAATCAAAGAGAAACGCGAAAATTGAAATTAGAAAAGACTAATTAAAAATTACAAGTGGAAAAGGAAAAATGGAAATTAAGTGGAAATTGGAAAAAGACGAACTGAAAACAATTAAAAAAGTCTAAACCGAAAATAAAATTAAAATTGAAATTTAAGTTATTTTGAAAGATAAGTTCTAAAAGTGAACAAACACAAAAACAAAGTGGTAACCCAAATACATAGTGGTACCATATATGGGAAAATTAAAACTGGAAAACAATATTTCCGGACTGACTATTTTGTATATTTATCGTTATTTATATTTTATTATCTATAAAATTTATGTGGTGTATGGTGTAGGTATAGGATTTTCTTATTGTAGTATATGGTGTATTGTAATACCTGGTGGTGGAACTGATAGGTATTGCAGTAAAGTGGTATTGGGATACTGTGTAAGTAATTATTGTAGTAGGTAATTATTAAGTGATATAAGAATATTTGAGAAATAAGAATTCTTGTGTATGTGTTTTCATCTCTATAATTTTTTTGTAATAAAATTAAGGTGTATGTGTTGGGTTTTTTATTTTTTTATCCCCTTTATTTATCCTGCTGGAAGACAGCCTCACGACAATAAAATTCAGATTATTGTAGTTCAGGCTTTTATTTTTATTTTTAGAGTAAAATCCGCTACAATGAGAGTAAGGGGAACCTGCATAGAATAATGAATAGGGATGGTGCTTTCGTGACTGATGAAAAGAATGTGAGGATAGTGCGGAGGGAACACTTCGAAAAGCTGCATAGCTGCAGCAATGAAGAGGTGAATGTGTGCAGGCTTGATGGTGCAAGAAGAAATAGATATTTTGTGGATGAGGTTAGTAAGGAGGAGGTAATGGGTAGAATGAGAAAATGGAAGAATGGTAAGTCTGCAGGCATAGACGGAATTACTGGTGAAATGATAGAGAATGGAGGCGAGATGGTGATTGAATAGATTTGTAAGTTGAGTAACAAAGCGTTTATAGAAGATATAGTAGCGAGGGATTGGAGGAGAGAAGTAATAGTACCATTATATAGGGGTAAGGGGGATAAGGGGAACTGTAGGAACTATAGGGGAATTAGTTTACTAAGTGTTGTAGGAAAAATATATGCTGGTATTTTGGTCGAAAGATGTCGAGTGACTGAATGACTGATTGGTGAAAATCAAGGTGCATTTAGAAGTGGTAGAGGATGTGTGGATCAAATTTTTACATTGGAACAAATGATTGAGAAATTGTGAGAAAAATAAATTGCATTTAGGCTTTATGGACTTGCAACAGACATATGACAGGATTAATAGGGAAGCTCTGTGGCAGGTGTTGGTGGCAGGCTTCTGAATGGAATCAAAAGTATGTATGATGATAGAGAAGTGTGTGTAAGAATAAATAAGAGTCGAAAGATATTGGTTTAATATTAATAGCGTAGTGAGGCAGGGATGTGTTATGTTTCCCTTGGTTATTTAAATTGTATATGGATGGGGCTATGAAAGAATTAGAGGTAGGGGTGGTAGTGGAAGGTACTAGAATGATAGAGAATGGAAGAGAGTGGAGGGTGTCCTGCTTATTGTATGCGGATGATTTGGTTTTGTGTGGCGAATCTGAAGAGAATGAAAAGATTGATAGAATGGTTTGGCACAGTGTGTGAAAGGAGGGGGTTTGAAAGTAAGTGTAGATAAGAGTAAGGTTATGGTAGTGAGTGAGGAGAGTCTGCGGTGTGAAGCCATGTTAGATGGTTAGCAACTGGAACAAGTATCCGAGTTTAAATACTTAGAATATATGTTGAATGAAAAGGGAACGGATGAAGCAGAGTGTAGTAGGAAAGTTGTGAATGGTAGGAAGGTGATCGGTGCAATTAAATCCTTGGTGGATGTAAAAGGACTAAGTCTTGAGTATGCTAAGGTTTTTGCACGAGGGTATGTTGTTACCTGTATTACTGTATAGTATTGAAACTAAGGTCTGGAATAAGAGTTAGATGCTAAGGTAAGTACTGCCCAGCTCTGCTTAGGGGTGTGTTAGGTGTGAGAAGAATTATAAAATAAGGATATTCGTAGGGGAGTTATGTGGTGTTCCGAAAAATAGTAAATGAGAGAATAAATGAAAGTACATTGAGATGGTTTGGTCATGTGGAAAGGATGGATGATAGTCAGTTGGTTAAGAGGATTTATAGTGGTGAGTGTGCTGGGAATCGGCCGGCTGGGAGACCGAAGAAAAAGTAGTCAGTAAACGAATGCCTGGAGGAGAGGAATGTGAGTTTGGCAGAGGCGAGAAAAAAGGTGCATAATAGGAGTGAATGGCGGTTTTTTGAGAGGGGGTATGGTACTGCAGTTTGCCACCTGGGCCAAGGAATGAACCCTACATTGACGAGATTACATAGTGAGGGTCCTTCGCGGTCCCGTTAAGCTCTAGGGTGGATTTTTATGACTGCGACGAGTCCTCACTAAAAGGTATAAAGGGGTTGGTAAGGCAGGGCTTTCTTTTCGGCTTGCGTCATTTTCTTCTACTACTTTTCTGTTTTCAGTGCATGTGTCGCACTTACCCCAAGTCTTGGAGAGAGAATGTGGGTGGTGATGATGATATATTGTTGAAAGTGTGAGGAATGAAACAAAGAGGAGGATTTACCTGCTGAATTGATTTGTAGTTTGCCTCTTGATCGAGCTTAATAGAAGGTCCAAACCCGAGATCTAAAGCTGACGAACTTTTCTCCCCAAGTGATAAATGTTGGGAATGCATCTTCGGGAGTTTCGCATCTCCTGTAATAATAATAATAATAATAATAATAATAATAATAATAATAATAATAATAATAATAATGATGATAATGATAATGATAATGATAATGATAATGATAATGATAATGATAATGATAATGATAATGATAATGATAATGATAATGATAATGATAATGATAATGATGATAATAATAATAATAATAATAATAATAATAATAATAATAATAATAATAATAATAATAATAATAATAAGAGCCTCTCCCCTAGTTCTGGAGGTACAGATGGTGAACTCTAATACATTTTTCTCTTACAACCTTGAACAGGTTTCTAGAATAGCTTCATACTCATGTCCATGATCGTACTTTGACAACTTATTATGCCTATTTCTAATAACCAAATCCTCGTCTTATAATATTAAACTTTTTCCTTCTCTGAGTTCTCTCTGACCACCTTTTTATCTCTGTATTTTGTTATATGTCTTCGAGTCTTGCGCAGGAATGGGTCCACTATCCAAAGGAGATGTTTTAGGGTATTTTGGTGCCGGTAACCAACTATACTTGAAGTAATATTTCATATTTACCTTGCAATGATTAATCTTCTGGCGGGAAGCGTCTCTAACAGTGTGCAGAAGGCGGGAGGAGTCTCTAACAGTGTAAATAAGGCGGAAGGAGTCTCTAACAGTGTGCGGAAGGCGGGAGGAATCTCTAACAGTGTGCAGAAAGGAGGAAGGGTCTCTAATAGCGTGCAAATTATAAAACCAAAATGATTCTCTCTAATAGAGTGTGAACATTCCATTATTTTTCCATTGAGTAAAGTAAATGAATTTTTACTTAACTAACTTATTAATCATAATATTCTTGGTATATGTTTTTCTTATTTTTCTTGGAAGTATCTCATTGTTTCTTTTACTAAACAAGCTTCTCAGAGGCTAGGTGCTCTAAAGTACCTTCAGAACATCTTTGCCCCAACCCATCTCTCTCCATACGCTAGTTTAAACATGTTATTTTTAACATGTTTTAATATAAACCTAAAGAAAGTATTTACTAATATATCTATATTGCTGTTTTCTATTTAATATACGTGCTCAGTTTCATATTTTCATTTTCAAACTTTTGGCAAGGTCTATATAATTCTACTCATTTGCTCTGCAGTGAAATGAAAATTCAAAGAGTCATACAGTAAACCTTCAAAATGTTACAAAACCAGATATTGTTTAGAAGCTATAGCCAAAAGCTGAAATAAGAGCAGAATATTTGTAAATAAAACTGGAGTAAAAGCTTGATTCCTCTGGCTTTGTATCCCTGTATACAAGTCAAAAGAGTAGTTGAACAAGCATTAGGAATGTTCAAACAAAATTGAAAATTTTACCCTTATGACCCAAAGGATGCAACCACTAGCATATGGGACGTGGTTGGAATAATTTTTTTTTACTTGTATTTAATAACTCATATCTTGTTTTACATAAAGGCATACAATCAAATACAAATAAAAAATATTAATAATTATAATTTTTGATTAAGACCTCTTTGGAACCATTGCGTAAGTTGAATCAAGTGGAAAAATTTTGCTGAATTTTTTACTTCGTTGAATTTTTTTTCCTTTTTATCAATGGTTGTCTAGTGTGTGTTTGAGCCCTTGAATGTTTTGTTCTAGGATTGGTGTATTTACTTAATAATTCTAGATACATTTGATATTGAAAAGAGAGTAATCCAGCAAAGGAAGAAACAACTGGAAACGTTTAATTTTGTTCGTTTGTTGGTTTCCTTTGAGTAGGCATTATTTTTCTCTCAATTTTTTCTGCAAACATTATTGCATAAGAGTGGAAATAAAACTAAATCAAGGGAGAATAAAAGAGGGGAAAATATATAACTCTAGAAATAAAGGAAACTACATAGTTAAATAGTGACAGTGAATTGTCAGAAGGTGGACACTATTATCATTCACCACTTTTTGTTCCCAACCGTAAAAAAAACTCAAATAGCCTCCCTAGTACTAAAAAATCTAAATAGAAATTGAAAAATTATATAGTAAACCTCTAGGTTCTTCCTCGTCTTTATTTCTCATCCTTTTCTTAGCAGACCCTGATGAGTCTTCCCCTGATGACCGTGACTTGTAAACCCACAATTCAGACTTTTCCACAAGGTTGCCAAGGTCTTCCAAGTCTTTCTCAATCTGCTTATAGGAACCAACGTCTTCTTCTTGCACAAGTAATTGCACCTTAAATAATTAACTAAAACTATTATTTATTGCCAAAAGGAAAAAAAAAATTACACTTAAATAAGTTCAGTGTTATTAACTTTGAACATTATTGTTTAATTAATATAAACAACGTACATAATATTGTTCAAAATCTACACATGATTCAAATTCCACTTATAACTCAGTCTTTAAATAATACCTTGAGCATGCATAAAAAAGATATGTAACTTTTCTATATAGACCATTTATTATGTATAAATATGACTATATTAACTCTGTCCAAACGAAAACTTCTAATGTGTTTTTCTTCTTCTTTTTTAAACCTTCCACTAATCCCAACAGATTGGGGGTGAGGTGCA
>JABUQX010079603.1:15000-27067 GCA_015478945.1 Trachelipus rathkii
GTTTTAAAAAATATACTAAGAAAGTCCATTTTTTGATTAAAAAATTACCAATTTGTACTGATTTTATATACTTGATTAATTAAAGTTGTACAGCAATTCAATTTAAAATTATGAGACTTGAAAAATATTTCTTTCTAAAGACATTGGTGGAAAATGATTCAACACTTTTTCTCACAAACACATTAAGGAATGGTGGTGATCTGTCCACTTCAATCTCTATAGTGAATTTTGATGTTGCTGTGGAGAGAGTTAATGAACTATAAAAATTGGTGGGCAAGGTCTTTCTCTTTAAAGATAATTAAAGTTTCATCCACATATCTTTTATAAAAAGTAGGTTTAAAACCAGGAGAACAATTTTGCAAAATGTTTCCCTTCCATGTTACACAAAAATATTTGCGAATGAAGGGTCAAGTGGGGAGCACATAGCTATCTTCTGTTCATATATGGCTTTATCAAAAATAAAATAAGTATCCAAAACAGAAAGTTCCAGAAGTTTTCTAAAATTTGATTTATTGAAGGAATGAATATGCTAGTTTTGGAGAAAAGTTTTTCCAGAATTATATTTATGGTCTTGTATAAAGGTATATATATATTTGTAAAAACGGATTTCACATCAAAACTCATCATAAAGCCACATCAGCTCAGATGTTTAATGGTGTGATAAAATTTGGAAGAATTCCAAATAATGTAGTCGTTGGTGGTGGGGTGAGCCAACTGGGGAAAAAAGATATTTAACCCAATGATTATTAGGGGCTCTGCAACCAACTAGGATGGGTCTAAGTGGTATGGTATATCTTGTTTGTGCACCTTTGGTAAGCCGTAAAGAGTGCATAAAGATTGAAGAACCACCTATGAAATATAACATTTTGTAAATTTCATCACAGATGACTTTGTCATCACAGAGGTTCCTAAGGAAACGATTTATCCTATCTTCAATTCTAAAAACAATTTTGAAGGGAGACTCGCTAGTCACGAAAATTTATTTTCATCAGTTCTTTCAGTTTTTCCAGATAATAATCAGTGCAACCTAGAAGGACCACTCCATTTCCTTTGTCAGGTTGACGGATGATTAGATCTTGCATTTTACCTAAGAATTTGAGAGTTTTCAAGGCCAATCTTTCAGAAGAAAGGTGCCCAGGTGCTTCCTTTGTCGTTTTCATTGAAAAATGTCTGGGCAAATCTTCAAATTATTTTTTGGGTCCCTTCAAACGGCTGTTTGTGAATCTGCAACATATTCCTGAGCCTATTCATGTCACAGAGGAGTTAGCTACAGAAAAGGCAATAAATTAACCACCAAAGAATTCTCATCTATAAGAAACCATTCAGTCAAATGTAAAACTAATTTTCAAATGGAAGATTTTAAAATACAAAGAGAACACAACAATAAAGATTTGCTTCTAATCGGCGAATCATTACATGTCAACGAATTAAGGCCAACTTTAAATTTGGAAAACAGTGCTGTGAATTTATTTATTATATGTTCAATCCTCAGCGTAGCAGTCTGAGTTTTATCTTCCTGGGGGCAAGAATTAAAACTCAGCTGCGAACACGTTGGTGGCGTTGGTTTGGGATAGCCGGCATTAAAGTTTGATATCCTGTAGTCCCCCTGTTACCCTCTGAGAAGGGGAAAAAGCATGTTAAAAGGAAGATTATATAATTATTATTTTTATCATTATCAATATTATTGACACTAATTTCATTATTGCACTGCTTTAATTTTTATTTAATTATAACCAACTAAATTGTAAATTTTTAATAGTAAATCAACTATATATTTTAAACCGAAACTTACATATATTCAATAAATTTTATCATTTTATTAACAATTTGGTCCTCTTCCCTGGTGGATGTTCGAGCTGATAAGGTAAAAAAAATTAAATTTTTTTCATTATTATTATTATTATTTTTAGTAGTAGTAGTAGTAGTAGTAGTAGTAGTAGTAGTAGTAGTAGTATTAGTATTATTATTTTTTACTATTATTATTATTATTATTATTATTATTATTATTATTATTATTATTATTATTATTATTATTATTATTATTATTATTATTATTACTAAGCTTTTTTACTTATTGTTTTGCAAAATATAATTGCAAATGTAATTTCTTTAATTAGCATGTGCTATTGTTTTTTTCTATTTTTATTTTATTTTGTCTTATACTGTTTTTTTTTGTTGCTTTTAGCTTTCAAAATATGAAAATTTCCAAAATGTTTGTGTACAAAAAAGAATAACGCAACTAAAATGGATTTTCCTTTTCTTTTCATCTATAAGATTCAATTTCATCACTAGGAACATAAACCTTTATATATAATATTATATATATATAATATTATATATATATATATATATATAATATATATATATATATATATATATATATATATATATATAATAATATATATATAATATATATATATATATATATATATGAATGGGTACAGTGCAATTAAAATTGAATTAAAAAAGAAGGATATGCATATATAAAATATATATAATATATATATATAATTAGTATATATATTATTAATATATATATTAATACTATAATATATATATATTATATACATATATATATATATATATATAATATATACGGTATAATATATATAATAGTATATATATTATATATATATAGATAGTTCGCGTTGTGGTTCTTGATTGAATCTTAATATTCTATATGCTTTATCTGATATATATATATATATATACGGTATATATATATACCATTATATTATGTTAAATATATATATATATATATATATATATATATATATATGTATATATTATATTATAATCAATATATTAATATAATATATAATATTATATATATTTTATATTATACTTTTAATGGTGTGTATATATAATATATATATATATACAAATTTCCACCTAATTGTTGTTGTCGTTGTTTATTATATATAATTTATATATTATTATTATATATATATATATATAATATATATATTATATTATATATATTATATTATATATATGCATATATATATAATAATATATATAGTATATATATATATATAATATATAGTACTATATAATATATAATACCAAGCAAGTGTTTGAATATTGAAGATTACAAAGTAAGAAGGCCATTTTTTTAAAAAATTCATTTTTTATTTACGAAAAAAAACGTTGCGTAGCTGGGCAGAAGCCTGTCATTAAGCGCTGGAGTGTAAGATACGTTGAGAATTCAAGAAATGGCTGGAGACTGTTATGTCCGTCAGGTATTGTGTTGCTCCACGGGCCTGTTCCAACTGCGTATGCGCACTGGTGCTGAAGAGAGAGTAAGGATGTAAGCTAAGACTGGTTAGATCTGGACTGGAGGCGAAGGTTAGACGCGTGATGTTATACGTGTTGCTATTTTGGGTGGGTGGTTGAGTTTTTTTGGTGGTGTGTGGTTGCGTGTGTGGTTGTGCTGGTGGGTTGTTGGTTGGTGGTGTTGTGGGTGGGAGTGCGTGATCTGTGGAGGGGGGCCTGTGTGTGTTGTGTGGGTTGGTGTGGGGGGGTTTGTTGTTGCGTGTGTGTTAGTGTGGTGGGGGGTGGTTGTGTGTTTGTTCGGTTTGGTGTGTGGGGGTTTGGGTGTGGTGTTTCCTTGGTTCTTGTTTGGTTTCTGTTTGGTTTGTGTGTGTGTGCAAGTTGTGGTTGGATTGGTGTAGGTTGTGGGGGCTTATGTTTTGTCGTTCGGGAAATCATGTTTGTGGCGGGCGGGTGGTCGTGGGGTTTGGTTGGGGTTGTTTTCTGTGGCGTGGTGTGGTGTGGTGGGCTGGGGTGGTGGTGGGGAGGTAGGGGTGATGGTTGAGAGTGTTGTGTTATTCATGTTGCTTGTTGTGTTGTTTTGATGATCTGGTTTATGTGATTGTTTGTAGGGGGGTGGGGGTGGGTGGTTGTTTGGTTTTGTTTGTGGGTGTTTGTGGGGGTTTGGGGGCTTTGTGCGGTTGGTTTGGTGTGGGGGCTGTGGGGTTTGTGTTTTGCTAGATTAGTATTCTGTGGTGGCTTGTCGTGGGCTGGTGTGGGTTGTGGAGTTTGGTTGCTCAGTACCTTGCCTTCGTTTCATTTTTGTTGTGTAGTCGAGGGGGCGTCGTCCGGTAGTCTAGTGAAGGCGTCTTTTTATTCACGGAGAGACATGAACCAAACTTGTTTTAAGAGAGCGAAATTAAAATATGCTTGGATAATAAAAGCTGTCCAAACTTTAATTTTTTTGGGAGAAAAAAAGAATGTTATTATGAAAAAAAAATAAAGTTTTGTTTTTAAAAAGAAGTAAAAACCAGAAAATACCACACGGTGGTGATATAAATTAATAAATAAATTAAAATAATAATAATAAATATATATAATATAATAATAATAATAATAATAATAATAATAGATAATTTTAAATTAAAATATATTTATAATAATAATAAATAAGGCTTTTAGGTTAATTTTCCCAATACTTCAAAATCACCCACCAGTATCCGTTGGGGTTTTGTCTTTGCGCAGTTGGGTTGACGGTGGTGATATGGTGGCTGGCGCTAACGGCGAGATAGCTCTGATGGAATCAGGGTGGATGAGGTTGTTGAACGTTGAGCAGTCGAAAGTCATGTGATCGCGAGAGGAGAGCTGATAAGTCTTCTATCTTTGGTTCGATCTTAGATGTGCTCGCCGGTAATGAATAACTGCCTGTTTTCGAATTGCGGAGAGAGAAACAGTTATCACCTGGTGATCGTCGGCGAAATCTATTTCCAGATCCTCAGGCGAGAAGGGCGAGTGAGTTCTATAGGAACAAGACCCCCATCCGCGCCCTGTTGTGACGGGCTTTTAAGACATAGATAAACTTAAGGTTATAAAAATGCCAGACAGAACCACACCGGATCATCAGAACGCATATGGAGAGTTAAAACCTATTAAAATCATTACTCTATTAACTTTATGCCTTTTGAAGAATATTGTGCCATATACACAAAGTTTTTCTTCTGAAAGAGAGAGAGTGGGTGCATAGCAGTACAGGAACTCAACAGACCGGGAGAGATGTGATTAATTAGGTGAGTGACTCTCGCCACACATCGGTCTCGAGAGAGGATCTCCACTTTTAGACTTGGGTGCCTATGTGAGTTTGGTCAGTATAAGTCTGACTCAGAGGTAGGGACACTCTCCGATATCATGAAGTACTCGAGAAGTGTCTCATCAGGATGCTTACAAAGATTATCCTCCAGATTATTACGCTAACCATTTATTAGCATTTTGTTTTTGAAATTTAAAAGCAAAGTTGAATATTCATTATAAGGTCGCTCAGCGCTATTAATTTACTTTTTTACTGCTTTATAAAAAAGGAAAAAAATTAAAACAAAACATATGAACTTTTCAATCTTTTACAACTAAATCATATGAATTTTCTTAGCAAAGATTTTGCAATAAAAATGTTATTATGATCTTTTTTTATTTAAACTTTTCCCATAATTAAGTAATTTTTATAGCTATTTCATCTCAACAATTTGCTGCACTAAATTTTAATTTTTTTTTTTTATTTTTTTTTTTTAAATTTATTAATTAATAAGCTTATAACAATTGAATGAAAAAATTTGAAAGTTTGTTTTTTAGTTTATTAATTAATGAATAAAAAAATGAATAACTTTTAATTCTCCTTAATTTATTCATATAATTTTAAATTGATTTTCGTAGTTACCAATGGAAAAAATGCCCCGGAGTAGAGTATTTTAACAATGAGAGAGGAAGCAGGGGATACAATTCTGATTACTATGGGGTGAAAAAAAACCATTTATGATCTTCAATCCTATATAAATGGTATCTATGCAGTACAATGTAAAATATTCCTTAAGAAAATACATATCTTATTTCTCTGTCTTGTCTTTTATTTACTCATTTTTATATATATAAAATTTTTTTGAAGAAACAGAAGAAAAGAAGCTTAGGTTGAATGTAGTGTTGGTGCGCAATAATTTTTTTTTCCTTTTTTGAGTATTTTCAAAGCTATACTGATAAATATAAATCTTGACATTTTCACAAAGCTTCCTGTTATTAACAAAATGGAATTTTAATGTGAGTGAGGAACACATTCAATATCACCTAATTTCCCCCAAGGTAAAAAGGAAATATCTAAAGTGATACTAAAATTAGCAATTTGTATAACTTAAAACTTATATTTAAATATTTTATTAAGACTTTAAATAAATAAAATAGATTAAAAACTTTCAACTGATTTGAATCAATTATTATAAAATATGTTTACAAGTGCGAAATTAGCAAACTTATTGAACTGGATTCATCAAAAAGTGATTTATTAAACGTCTTTAAACATTTTAATGCAAATAGTGATTTAAGTTTTATGAATAGGAATGAGTTGGACAATAAAGATGCCTTTTGAATAACTTTGAGTATATTATTTTATGCTGTTAAAAAAGCAATAAAGCAAATGGGAACATAAGTTGCAAATTTTACTCCTAATATTACAGTATATTGTAATTTGTAGCGGGTACAAATCAGCCGAGACCTAAAAGTGACATTGAAAAAAAAAAAAATAACATTTTCATTTTGATTACCACATAAATTACTTAACGGTATAAGAAAATAAACCATAGAAATGGAACAATGAGTACATCTGTGCCCAAAATTAAAATTATTTTTAAAAATATTTGTTCCAACTGAAATATTAACAAATATCGAACTAATTTTCTTCAATTATATAATATATATTATATATATATATATATAATATATATATATATATATATATATATATATATATATATATATAATTATATATATATATTATTATATATAGTATTATATATATATATATATATATGTGGTGGTGTGTGTATAAAAAAAGGAGGAAAAAAGGTAAAGTAAACTCTTCCGAAATTTGTTCACATACAGCAATTCTGGAAAAAATGGATTTTAGTAAACATTACGTATAAGATTTTCATAAGGTGAATAAAATAGTAAGTAGTAGTAGTAGTAGGTAGTAGTAGTAGTAGTAAGTATAGAGTTAGGATTATAGTGTTAGTAGTAGTAGTAGTAGGTAGTAGTAGTAAAGTAGTAGTTAGTAGTAGTAAGTAGTAATAAAAAATAATAATAATATAATAATAATAATAATAAATAATAATAATAATAATAATAATATGAAATAAATAATTATAAAATAATAATAATAATAAACAATAATATTAATCATATAATAATAATAATATAATAATAATAATAGATAAATAAAAAATATATAATAGTTAAGTAGTAGTTAGTATTAGTATTTTAATTAGTAGTAAATAATAATTAAGCAATTAATAATAATAATAATAAAATAATAATAATATATAATAAATATAATAATAATAATACATAAATATACATAATAAATAATAATATAATAAATAATAATAATAATTTTCTCTTTACACCATTTTCAGATGTTTGCACATGAAAGTTTTAACCGAATACTATAAATTCTATTTCATCTACAGAAAAGTTCTTATGTTTTAGAATTTTTTGTCATTCAGTAATAAATGGAAATGTCAGAGGTGTTCAAATATGAAACTGACAAGATGGAAGTTTGAATTATTATTAATAATAATAATAAATAATAATAATAAATAAATAAATAATAAAATAATACTAATAATAAGAATAAATATATATATAATAATTACTTCAATCATATTACCACCATATATGTGATCACAACTGCACAATTTAATTCTGTACACAAACCATAAAAAATTGGAAATTTTCGAATAGGGGATTGCATACCATAGTTTTATTAAAAAATTATAACCTTATCTTTCAAGTAGATTAAAATCTGAATACTTTAAGAGCATAAAATACATTCGAATCAAACGAACAAAAAAACTTACCGAATAAAAACTGAAAAATGAATTATCCTACTATATCTAAAAATTAGAATACAAACTTAGATACAGGATAAAAGAAACTTCAATACTATATATACATGAGGTTATTTTAATATATATATATATATCAGAGTAAACAGTAATATATATATATTATATTCAAAATTAAACTTAAGTATCTGTATAAAAACTCCATATAAAATCGAATGAGATGTCTTTTTGATTAGCGATGAGATGTTAGAATCATTTCAATACGTAAATATTTCAAGGTCAGGAGGTAAATGTTATAAAGATTTGTATTAGCATAAAAAGTAAACTTGTACTAATTTTATTGTTTAAGCACATTACTATCCATAAACATTAGAATCACCCAGAGGCCTTGTAAAGACTAAAGTTGTTTGAAAAGATGGTCTGAATGTTTAAAAAAATCAAAATTTTAAAAATTTGTTAACATTGAAGAGAATACGAGATTGTCATTTTTTTTTTAAACAAACTTCTTAGAGGTTGGTGCTCTCAAATACAACCAAGTATGTTTTCCAAGAAATAAAAATAAGGAAAATTATTGAAAAAAGTTATGAGCGACCCATACTTAAATCCTTTTAACTACACTTATGTATTACTTCGTATTAGGTATTGAAGTAAATTTATTTTATAAAAGAAGCATGTTCATAGCGAAGAAAGTTCACCAGTTTTCTGTAAGTTAACAGAGGAGCAGCGAAGCAGATCCCTGTAGCCCTCCTATAGATACAGTATATATATATATATATATATATATATATATTAGTAGTATAATATATATATATATATATATATATATATATATTAATTATATTATATATAGATAAACAATATATAATATATTATAGATATACATATAATTAATATATATATATATATATATAATATATATATATATATATAATATTTAAATACCTCATGTATATATAGTATTGAAGTTTCTTTTATCCTGTATCTAAGTTTGTATTCTAATTTTTAGATATAGTAGGATAATTCATTTTTCAGTTTTTATTCGGTAAGTTTTTATCTTTTTAAGATTGGAATGTATTTTATGCTTTTAAATTTTTCACATTTTAATATACTTGGTAGATGGTCTTATAATTTTTTAATAAAACTATGGTATGCAATCCCCTATTCGAAAATTTCCAATTTTTTATGGTTTGTGTACAGAATTAAATTGTGCAGTTGTGATCACATTTTTGTTACATACGCGATTGAAGTATTATTATTATTATTATTATTATTATTATTATTATTATTATTATTATTATTATTATTATTATTATTATTATTATTATTATTAATAATAATTCAAGCTTCCATCTTGTCAGTTTCATATTTGAACACCTCTGACATTTCCATTTATTACTGAATGACAAAAAATTCTAAAACATAAGAACTTTTCTGTAGATGAAATAGAATTTATAGTATTGGTAAACTTTTCATGTGCAACATCTGAAAATGTTAAAGAAAAATTATTATTATTATTATTATTATTATTATTATTATTATTATTATTATTATTATTATTATTATTATTATTATTATTATTATTATTATTATTATTACTGCTACTATTACTATTACTATTATTACTACTACTAATACTACTACTACTACTATTATTATTATTATTATTATTATTGATTATTATTATATGGTATTTATTATTATTATTATTATTATTAATTTATTATTATTATTATTATATTATTATTATTATTATTATTATTATTATTATTATTATTATTATTATTATTATTATTATTATTATTATTATTACTACTACTACTACTACTACTACTACTACTACTACTACTACTACTACTCTCACTACTACTACTACTACTACTACTACTACTACTACTACTACTACTACTATTTTATTACAGCTATGAGTATGATTTCAGTGTTACGTCAAACACCTTGCACTAAGAATGCTGTAGTTTTGATATTTCAGAGAGTGATTTTAGCTTTTACCTTTTTTCTCCTTTTTTTTTTTACACACACATACTATATATATATATATATATATATATATATCTATTATATTATATATATATATATATATATATATATATATATATAATATAATATAATATCATATATATATATATATATATATATATATATTATTATACATTGAAAGAAATTAGTTCGGATATGTTAAATATCACGTTGGAACAAAATATTTTAAAATTAATTTTAAATTTTGTTTCCAATCTTTGATTTCTTGTGTTCCATTTCTATGGTTTATTTTCTTATACCGTTAAGTAATTTATGTGGTAATCAAAATGAAAATGTTATTTTTTTTTTTTTCAATGTCACTTTTAGGTCTCGGCTGATTTGTACCCGCTACAAATTACAATATACTGTAATATTAGGAGTAAAATTTGCAACTTATGTTCCCATTTGCTTTATTGCTTTTTTAACAGCATAAAATAATATACTCAAAGTTATTCAAAAGGCATCTTTATTGTCCAACTCATTCCTATTCATAAAACTTAAATCACTATTTGCATTAAAATGTTTAAAGACGTTTAATAAATCACTTTTTGATGAATCCAGTTCAATAAGTTTGCTAATTTCGCACTTGTAAACATATTTTATAATAATTGATTCAAATCAGTTGAAAGTTTTTAATCTATTTTATTTATTTAAAGTCTTAATAAAATATTTAAATATAAGTTTTAAGTTATACAAATTGCTAATTTTAGTATCACTTTAGATATTTCCTTTTTACCTTGGGGGAAATTAGGTGATATTGAATGTGTTCCTCACTCACATTAAAATTCCATTTTGTTAATAACAGGAAGCTTTGTGAAAATGTCAAGATTTATATTTATCAGTATAGCTTTGAAAATACTCAAAAAAGGAAAAAAAATTATTGCGCACCAACACTACATTCAACCTAAGCTTCTTTTCTTCCTGTTCCTTCAAAAAAATTTTTATATATATAAAAATGAGTAAATAAAAGAAAGAATAAGATGTATTTCTTAAGGAATATTTTACATTGTACTGCATAGATACCATTTATATAGGAAGGATCAATAATGGTTCATAGTATCAGAATTGTATCCATTCAGTTTATTAAATGTGATTGGCATCATGGACTGAAAATCAATAAAATATATAATGTTAGATTAAAGTTATCATTATTATTATAATTAACTAACAATTTCAATTAATAGTTAAAATGTTATAGCCAAATAATATCTAAAAAAAAATACCAATAAACCTAAATAGTAGACTTGTACAAAATTACTTTTTGAGTAGTTTGTAACAAAAACAACATTTTATTCAATATTTTCATGATCATAAATTTTTTTATTTATAGTTTCAAAAGTTATCATAGATTTTATTTTTCTTTTATAAAAGTAAAAGTTAAATTCGATTTTTTTAATCACTTTATAATGAATATTGTCAACTTTGCTTTTAAATTTCAAAAAACAAATGCTAATAAAATAGCGTAAATAAATCATATTAAAGTCTAAAGTTGATTTCAAGAGTCAAAAGGACTTATGATTAACTCTTTTTTAATTTCTTCAATTATCTTTTCAGAAGAAACTTTAATTCAAATTTCTTCCAAAAGGCATAATTTAAACCTTAAAAATTATTTTTAAATAGGTTTTCTTAAATGAACTGCTGTAATTTTTTTTTTTTTTAAATTTATCTATTTTAAAGCCAGTCACAACAGGAGGATGAGCATAGTCGAAAACCGAGATGGTGATTTTTGTCAATGAAATTTTTTTTTTTTTTTTTTTTTATTATTAATAGCTTATTATTATTATTATATTAATTATTATTATTATTAATTATTATTCATTATTATTATTATATTATTATTATTATGTTATTATTATTATTATTATTATTATTATTATTTGCCACTTTTTCTGGTTTACTTTACTTTTATCATAATATACATTCTCCAAAAAATAAAGTTTGACACTTTTATCTAATCACGATATTTTTTATTTGCTTAAGTTGTTCATTGTCTGAAATCATTTATAAATTTTTTTAATGCTTTGTACTTCACATGAATGACCTACTGCTGGTAATATATAATATATATATATATATTATATTATATATATATATTAATATTATATATATATATATATATATATATATCTATAATATATATATATATATAATATTATAGTATATATTAATATATATATTAT
>JABUQX010079604.1:0-25000 GCA_015478945.1 Trachelipus rathkii
CATTTTCCGGCCATTCTGTAGTATATGATACCACAGTCGCATTCGAAGCCACATTCGTAACCTTTGCGACTTTATCAAATCCGCTTTCTGTTAACAAGGTTCTACTGTACGCATCAAGACTTTTGATTTGCCATATAGTTTTTTCTAAAGCCTTTCTTTCCATACTTGAATGCCCATGAAAGTACACAGGCCGTGGAAGATAAAGACAATCTGTCTTCATGACTGTACTGCGAGATGGCGGAGGGGTACTCTCTTATTCGAGTTTCTACTGCAGTTGTTGCATTAACGTTGAGTTGACTGGAGGCTAAGAACTCATTAATGTCAAGGGGCACGTAGTCTTCAGCTGAGAATTGTCACGTAACCGTCAAGGTTTAGGATACGCTATTTTTTGATTATTTAAATTGCCCGCTCTGCCGCCATTACCTTGGAGTTGACAATACTAGCATATTCATCCAATGATTGAAAGCCATAACTCGACAACTTCCATTTCTACATCCCAGATCGATCCAGTGCGTCCTATATGGGCCATGTATTTATTCAGCATGAAGTGCATTTTATAATCATGAAATGATAATGGCAGCAATATAGCAGACATCAAGCGCAGACAGAATCGACTTTAATGATGCCTTAAGAAGATTCCCCTGAATTTTTACTCGAAGGATTGGACGTAGAATATTAACAATCTCTGTTCACAATAAGAAAAAACATTCCTTCATGAATATCGTAGTCCTAATTGTTAAAGTGTTTGATACCAACGTTCAAAATCAGCCCTTTTCACTGTCGGACATGCGATGTGTCTCAAAGGTCTCCTTATCCGGAATTTTACCCTTGTAATTTAATATTCTCAAGGGTAAGAAAACGGTAAGGAAAGAATCCTTTAGAAAGCTTCACCCTGTAATTGCCGCATGGCACTTATGGGAGTTTTTTTCAGGCCATGGGCATAACATTAAACGTGTTCCTTAAACCTGGATGTTTGGTTAGCTTCATAGTTATTATTTTGGTTCCGCGTTTCACTAGGGTTGAGGATAATGGAATGGACGGAGGTCGGCCAGCACTTGCCTGTAAACAAACTAGTTGTCGAACTTACCTCTCCATTATGAGAGCGCAACTAGTATGTATTGACTTCTTGTGTTTTCAGAAATCTGAATATATAGTCTTTGGAAAGAGTTCTTGATGCCGGGTTGAACATTCTTGTCCGGGTGATACCTCGGTTGCTTCTCATGTATCATTGATATAAGTTTCGAGTTCGGGCTCGTTACCTGAAGTCCTCTACACGGGCTTCATGATTGTCTAGCTTTCTCTTTCGCACATATTCACTGCATACGTAGCATAGCTCACTAGAATATAAGGCAAGCATATCCGTTTTTTGTGTGAGTCCCTCATTAGTTCCCGTTCTATCGACTATTTATGGATGTATTTTAAGGTTCGTAGTGCTATTGGAAAATAAATGGTAAGGTGGACCTAGGCGCTTAGGCGAAAGCATCATCTGGGTTTGGAACTTTGAATTTTTCTTCATAATTACAGTCCGAAGGTGCATTAATCACGGCCTCGTATTGCTCCGTACGTTATTCGGTCGCAGTACTGCCACATTAGATAGTTTCAGTGGCAATCATGTTGTGTTTGCCCTGTTAATCTGCTACTAAATCTCATTATCGCAAATGTACACGTTAAGGTTATTTGCTATGTGAGGTGTAACTTTATGCAACCTCGAAGACAAAGCCTCATTAAATAGAATCCCGATTCGCATTTATCAACAATTAAAGCCGCTAGATGTGTCCCTCGGCAAAGATATTACATGTTACTAAGTTAAGCATTGGCCCACATCTGTACTACCCGTGACATATCGTTTTGTTAAATTGATTTAATTAAATGGTACTGATGAAAACTAAACTTGGTGACAAAAAAATCAGGGCATGTCATTGTTAGTAATAATCACTACCTTAAAGCTATCTTTGATGGAATCTCCTGGAAAAGGAATAGAATATCGGGGTTCCTGTGGGATCATATCATAAATTACAAAAAAGAGGTAAGTGCCCTAATTCTGTGTCGTGAGGCTAAACATTATCGTCGAGTTTGTTCATGCTTACTTTAGAGAAAACGAATATTCTACATTTAAGTGTTTTTCCTCTATTACAGCAAAATCATCTGCTTTTAAGGGAACTTCATAAGTCAATCCACAGCGAGTTGCGATCTGTCCACCTATTGTATGTAGATTCTGAGGGTAAAATGATTTTATTTTAGGTGCATCTTCGTCGGGCTTTTTAGGTACATGAGTGTGAAGCTTATAGCATGCCGCTATAGCCCTGAACCCACATCCCACACTGGTTGTTATTTCCCTAATTTCTGTTATTTATACCTAAGGTGTACTTATTGAGCGTCTTTATGTGTAATAGTGTAACAGAAGAAAGGGTCAATTGGGACCATTACCCTCATGGATTATGACAATACGACAGTCTACAATGAAATCCGTCCAACAATCTGGCTTGTCACCGAAACCTTGAAAGAGCTCTAAAAACCATCCGACAGGTCAGTGCGAGATTTTCAGGTCGAGATGATCTCTTCTATGAGGAATTCGTTATGTGGAATGCCGCCGCCCATATCCAGACTCCGTAAAAGGAAACCTGCCCGAGGTATACTGCTTCGATATGTCACCTACTCGTCTACCGTTTCTATTCACGTGTTGAATAGACAGCTACTAACAAAAAAATCGTTAATGTTTCGAGTGCCGTAAAGATCCGTCTGGTGTACGATAACGTAACCCTGATCGGTGCTGGTCAATGATCCTGAATTGACGCGTAGATCCTTCACGTGTTTACCGTCAATCAATTCTGTAGAGAAACGTGCAGGTGGTTCATTCAACCTCCTCCTCATCGTCCATGAAACACCTCCGCGTGAAGGACCCCGCAACAGCCCCGTCATCTACAATCCGTCCGGGATTCCCTTTCTGTTTAGGTTTTCTCTGGAAAAAGAATGAAAATTCAAACAACTGTGTAACATACTAATATGTAACAATATTTTTTCAGTAATATTTTTTAATATATATAGAATAATTAGATTGTATACTTAGCGACGATTCCAAAGGGGGGTGATATTCGCTTCAGATAAGGGGGCGGGGTTATCTTCACGGGTATTTGGAGATTCAGCGGATTCACCAGTATTTAAGTCTGAATGTTTTCGGGTAGGTGCTTCAGATGATTTCTGTTGAAAGGTGAAAAAGAACGTGTAAGCTAAATATAGACTGTTATAGGTGTAATATATACGTATTCCTGAATTTGAAATATGCTTACCTTTCCTTGTTTTGCGGTCTCAGCGTTGAGAGGCCTAGAAGCACCTGAGGCTGCCCGGTGTGTTTCGTTAGGATTGGATTTACCATCTACTGTATCACGACCTGTTGACACAGTTTGGTTTTGAGCTTTAGCGCTACGACGAAGTCTGCGACGTTCAAGTTTCGAGATTAACCTCTTCTTATTAGGACTGCGGGTTTTCCTACGTGTAATATATAGAAGGAAGAAAACATGTATGTAAATATAAAAAACAAAATATGTAGATTGTTAATAAGGCACTATAGGAAAAAACGAGGAAAATCATGTATTTAAATGTAATACCGAGTCTTTGATTTCATCTCATTGGGTGTTTGTAGAAATACATCTTCAGTAGGTTGAGCAGTAACTCTCCTCTCGAACACTGACGATCTTCTGTTCTGTCTCGTTCTCATTATTACGTTGAAGGTTACGGCGTTCGAGCTTGATATAGCCTTCCTCTAACAGGACTAATTGCATTCCGTCCACCGCCAACTTTATTGACACATTGAACATTAGCACACTGTAATGAAATATATATATATAAAGTATATATTTATATATAAAGAGAATATCTATATTGTAGAAACGCTTATGAATAAAACTAACGCTTCCAAGAAATAATTTAGAAACTACTCTAGGTTGAACTCCATTATCATAGCTTGCGGATTTAAGAAATAAGTCCATCTTTCTCTCAACTCAAGTAGCGTTCGCCACATATTCCTCAATTCATACCGTGAATATCAAGATCAATTTTCATTAGTGTTTCACTGTTTCAGTCGTAAGAGGTATTTCGTCTCGGCTGTCAAACCACTTTCTCTGCAACATAAAGCTGATATAATTTACTAATATAATAATATTAATATAATAATATATAATATAGTATAGTATAATAAGTAATAATATATATATATATAGTATATATATAATATATATTATAACAAAAAATAAAATAATAATTGACGTCACGTCTACCTTTGCAAGGCCGGCTGTATTCTGTCCTTCGTTCATCGATCAGCTTCGACTGCCTTTTCATAGGTTCGCACAGCTTCTACTAATTCCACCTCTTCGACTACTTCCACGAGTACGGACTCTGTCACAGTTTCTCCATCTCCACTGAAAGTACGTTTTAAACTCCGTTTTTGATTATTTGCATGCATATTTTCGTTTTTCTTCTTCTACAATTCTTTCCACTGGGCGTAAAACACTGAAACAGAAATGAATAATTTTATATCTAATAATACTATTATTACATTATATATATATATATTATATATAAATATATAATATATATATATATATTATATAGTTAATATATATATATATATATATATATATATATATATATATATACGCTTAATTAAATAAATTATTATATTATTAAGATTTCGAACATATATAAACATTATTATTACATTAGAGCATATGTAATTCACACCCAGTACGGAGAATCCCCTGAAACACTCTGACTAAATATACCTTGACGTCAAGGGTTTTATAACCAAGAATTTATCCCTGAGGGCTTGTATTTTAAGCCTAATAGGTAACCCATGGTGCAGGAATGCGTGTAAAGGTTAACTAGTACTCTTTAAAGTTTACATATGTATTTCAAACGAGGAACAATGTCTTAAAATTCTAATAAGATATATATATTATATTATATATTATATATATATATATATAAATAATATAATACTATATATAAATTATATATAATTTATTAATAATATATATAATATATCATAAATATAGATATAATATATATACATATAATATATATTAATATATAATATATATATAATATATAATATAATATATATATAATATAAATAAATATAAATATATATATATATATAATATAATATATATATATTAATTAATATAATATATTCGTAAATATTATATACCAGCTCATAAGTTTTTCTTTTATAAATAAATCGGAATACGATGAGGAATCATACAACTCGAAACGCAATTAATAAAAATATTCTTTTATTAGAGCTAAAATTAACATCATTTTAAGAATCTTCCTGAACAAAAAAATCCGTTGGAGTATTGGGTTTTAGCTGAGATAAGCATTAACGAATCTTCAAGAGTGCGATTTTTAAGTAATCCTTGTAAAAAGTAAACGGCATAGAGTCCACATAGCTGTGACGAGTATGATTGTATTCGTGAAACGTGTTTTTCATATTAGCTTGGAATTTATTGTTCTTAGGAATTGCGTTTAATATAAGGGGCTGAATAATATATTCGATTTGGATGCAAGGGATCAACTAGAATATACAGTTTTCCATCAAGTTTGTAATAAGTTACGCCCAAGTGACCCTACAAGTTCCCATCTAGGTGAAGTGTTAAATATCAACCCTCCGTTTACTCTTATTTTTATATCTTCTAATTCATTACTGGCATACGTATGCTTGAAACCCCTTACTGAAGCCAGTAATACACCAAGTTCGGACTCGTTCATGTTTATCCGTTAGAAAGCACGTTTTCTAACTCTGGTCTAGTCAATTGAAAGCGTGTTTGGGTTAGATTGCTCTATTGATTATGTTGTGAGCAAGCCTGAAACAGGAACCTGTAAGCTCGAAGCAAAATTTAAATTCAGCCCTAATGATCCACTCGTTACAGCGCTTAAATGAGTAGAGGCAGACGAAGAAAGGTCGGCTGTTAGTTCATAAGCATATAAATTAGAATATGTCAACGTAACTCTTGTAGTGTTAATTCCCGTTCCTGGAATTCACTACACTTGCACAGTTAGAGCTATCAGATCGTAGAAAAGGCCGAGAGCACACGAAATCATAGGGAAGGTGCTATAAGACGTTTCGTAATCCCTACCGTTGAATGCCCCATTCGATTTGAAAGACTGATCCGTTTTAAAATTGGAAATGTTGGAATTTTAAAGGTTGGTCTTTTATCAAACTGCCTGTTACAAGCTGTATGCTCACGCAATACCTACCAACTTTTCAAGCGTTAGAGTAAGGTTAACAATGTTGGGGATAATTAATATGTTTGAAGATAAACGCAGGTGTAAAAGTTAGAAAAATCTTGTCTCCACTCGTAATCAATGGTACTGCGGTTGAGGAAAGAAGGTGATTTTTGTCAATTTCAAGATGTCTGTTAGCTGTGAGTTTCACTTTACGTACATAAAGATAAGCCTCTCCAACAATTTGAAAATTGGGGATGGTGGAGTACTCGTAGCACCGCTTTTAGTGTTTACTTTCAATGCAAACTGTGGTGCAGCCCTAGTTAATTTCAACTTAAGTTCCACACCTGGGAGTAGAAGTCGCTCCTGATTAAGTAGATCCCCCATTAGTCGGCCGTAAATTCGTAGGTGTTTTATCTTGGAGATTTCGCGCCCTGTCAAATGCTTATCTACATCTTTAAGAGCTTTGTAGAAAACCCACCACAGGATTGCAGTGGGGATTTTTCGCATCTTCAACCTTAAAGTTTTAAAAGATTGTTGATGTAGCATTGTAGGGTGATCAGGCTGTAGCTTGAATGAACAGGGTTGTCATTAAGGGAATATTTCCCAGCTGAACTTAAAAAGGCGGTATAGCAAAAAGTTACTCTCAGTAAACGACCATGATTCCATCGGATTAATGGTAGGTCGCTTCCGTCTTCTGATAAAAGTTTCACTTTCAAGTAATAAATGGATGTCACAGGGATCGATGTAAAAGTCCCCCGAACCAGTTACTATAAACTCTAAAGGTGCATCGCTGTTGGTAATCGAGTGAGTGGGGTTGATAGATACGTAATTGCTATTAAGCAGACTCACTTGGGTTGGCGGAACATTAAAAAGATTTAATTCTGATTTACAACAGCCATGAGATGCACTGGTTAAGAAATGCATCCTGTCGGTTCAAAAGCTTTCCTAAGAATGAATAGAATATAATATCACACCTCTTATATACTTTCCCTAGATAAGGTTATATATATATTCTGATGAGCCCTCAGTTCCCTTGTAACCTTTAGGCGAGTAAGAAGTGTTATCGAATCTTCGTGCAAAGAACCTTGCTATTTTACTGTGTTCATCATGTCCAAGAGCTAACCGTTTCATCTCTATACAGGACATTGTACAGTGGGAGGAAATTCTTCCAACCTGTGGAGTTTCAATTGTTTATAAAAGAAGACCCGAAGGTAGTGATTTTTACACGTGTACTAGCTCCCGTACAAACTATAGTAACCAAAGGGTATTTATGAACACAGAAGAACTACTTTATATTAATGTTTACAGGTCCGAAACATCATTTTCAAACAGTTGCAGGTAATCCTATCGGTTATTTAATCGGAACAAAAGTATTTATCAGCCAAAGTGTGAAAAGAGTGAAACCTAAGCAACTCACTACCGAGTTTTCAAAGAAACAAACATAATCAGAATGGAGGTAAGAGTATGGAGAGCGTATAACTCGTGACATTAACGAACCCGTTACGTTCCTTTATTACAGGAATACAGAAACAGTTGAAGTATATGACCGAGATTCGCAAGAGGGTGTTATTACAGAGTGTAAGGGCAGAAATGTTGAGTAATCACGTGAATACGGCCCATTATATGCTGTATGAGGAATACTACACATTTAAGAAAATGCTTGCGGGTAACTCTGAAGATATTATTGAATACTTCTTGAGATCCATAGACATGTATAAATTTATTTCAATGTTTACAAAAACTAATGGTGGATTCTATTTACAACTGATGGAAAGAAAATAAACATACTATGATTCTATACGGTGATCTTTTCAACATATATATTTAGGAGATGGCTGTGCATGTACAAGAGAATAGAATCCCTAGTGGAAACGATCTGAGCGTAGTGGCATAATTTGTAAAGCTTTCGAAAAGAGAAGTTTGAAATAAGCGTAGAACGGGCCTTTAGGGTAACGCATAAATATATAAAAAGGAAATCTATGTATACTACATCCTTACTGAACTAACAGATGTCAATCATGGAGGACGTGCATAAATTCATGTTCCGTACACCTGCAACTTGTCTTATAGCCGGTCCAACGGGGTGTGGAAAAACATTTGCAATACTAAAATTATTAAGTGAATTAGAGGTATTTGAAGAGCGACCTGTGAAAATAATATGGTGGCTATAACGTATTTCAGTCAAAGTTTAACGAATATAAAAACCTTATTCATTTCCATGAAGGCATCTATGAAGTAAAATCGTTAGAGAACATAAAAGGACATAAGGTAATAATACTGGACGACCTCATGCACAAGGTGAATATTGAGGTAGCCGAAACATTTACAGTTTATTCTCATCATCTACATATCTCGGTGTTCTTCATAACCCAGAACATTTTTCACCAAAGCAAGCATATGCGTAGTATCTCATTGAATACCCAGTATTTGATTCTTTTCGGACAGAGACGCGACATGAGTCAGATCAACGTGCTAGCCAGTCAAATGTTTCCCCTTCAAAAGGAAAAGAGTCTTAAAAAGTAGATAACGAGTTACTTCAATTCCCCCACGGGTTTATTTGTGAATGTGCCGAAAACTTCACCCCCTGAAAACACATACAGAGTGCTGCTCCGCACCAACATTCTACCTTCCGAAATCGAAACTGTTTATATTCCTGGATAATGCGGATAAAGAAATATTTACCGTTGATGAAAAATTATAAGAAACTTAGTAAAAAAGAAAAAGAGAAATTACTAAAAAACACCACCTTTGTAAACTGTATCTGTGAGATCTGTTTAAATATGGTAAAACAGGTCATACCATTGAAAACTGATCAGAAGAGAAAGTTACGTCGTCACAGCAACATCATTCGTAAACTTGTCCGTAAAGTTAAGAAGAAGAATTTAAAGAATAAAAAGAAACTGTTACAGCAAGGTGGAGGAGTTTTCCTTCCATTACTCTTCTCAGTAGTTGGTCCTTTGCTGTCTAAACTGTTAGCAGGGAATCACACGTAAGAATGAAGAAGGCCGTAGTAATTCCATTCGAACAATATACAAAGTTACAGAATAAATCTCTGACTACCTCAACCTCTTCCCGAAACTTACTCGATCCACGAGTTCTTATACAATACGTAATATTGACAAGGAATTAGGCAGATAAAATTAACTTCAAAAAAGTAATAATGACAGAAAAGGATTATGAAATATCAGGGAAAATATAACAAAAATTAATTAGAAAAGTCAAATAAAGAAAGTTTTTGGATCATGAATATTAAAATGAGTTCACAACGTACTATGAATATAAAAGGTTTTAATAAGGTTTTTAGAAGAAAACAGCTTACCTTTCCTACATTGAAGAAATAAAGGTTACGCATTAAATATGTACCTTATAAAAGATCAGTTAAATGGAACGATATTGGTCAATGTAGTTAACGATCACCCGTTCGAAGGGTCAAATATAAGTATGACTTTTGGTAATCAGACTGTAAGTTCGAGATGAAAAAAACCTATACCAAGGATCGGGACGTCATTAAACGCAGTAACAGGGGTTAATTTTCCACGTAAGCTTTTAAGTTCATAATAAGCAGAGGCTACAGGATTGGGAAATCATTATCAAACATGTTTTCGAACCTGCAGACCTAAATGAACGTCCTTCGACAAGGAATATACAGCGTAAAGCCAAAACAATAAGTAGTCCTTCAAGTAATAAAAAAAAGCACAATGAATTAGACGCGTAACTGGGTTAAGGGGACGTGCGCGTAGGGTTTCCTAACTTTTGAAGGTTGCTTTCATCAAATTCTATGATTTTTAGTTTAAACACTTTCTAGTGTAGAATTGATGCTCTTCAATGGTGTAGGGTTATTTTCAATAGCGCAAAATATTTTAAATTCGACGAATGTAATATGGGGGATACGGGGGGGTGTTCAATTTTGCAATCATGAATGAAAATCACGATAAACTTTTATTATTCATTGCGATCGGTCACGAAAAGCTTTCCAGAGCAAAGTATTGTTTGGAAATACACATTTTTGTTTAAAATAAATTTTTTTGTATGGAGAACGGATTTGCTTCTGTGCATGGGTAAAAATTTTTTGAATTTTTAAACGTTTCCCCATATGCAGCGGCAGAAACCCCTTGAGTTTACAAAACAATTATCTAAACAAAATTTGTGAACCTTGCCTAGTAGTATATGACCTGAAAGTTTCGTATTGATTGAACAAAAAATAAAAAAATAATTATGAATTTTTTTTGTAGCAAAAATAATAATAAAAAAAAAAAATTCAGAACTGGTGGGGTGTAACTTTTTTAATATTTATTCGATTGCAATGAAACTTTCACAACTTATGTACCTCTACAAGATATAAATATTCTAGATAATTTCGGTATGGGCCCAACAGTTTTGCCGCTGATGACGAGAACTTTGAAAACTTTGAAATGTTCCCATGAGCAGCGACAAATCTCTGTTGGGACAAACAAAAATTTCTCTAAACAAAAAAATGTCTATCTTCCCAATATATATGTCTTCGAAATTTCAACTGGATTGTATAAAAACAATTACGTTTTCCTGGTTTTTCATTTTTGAGTTGCCAAAAATTTTTTTTTAAATGATTGGTGTCTTGCAACATTTTTATATTCATCTGATAAGATAAAACTTTTATGGCCTTTATAACTCCACGATATGACACATATTTTATTTAGATAAATTTTCTGTACGCCAAATGGTTTTGCTGCTCATCGGGGAAAACTATTTTAAAATTTATAAGTTTCCCATGGAACAGCAGCAAAAGGTAATTTGTAATAATCAAAAAATGCTTATCTTAACACAAAAAATATTTATCCTTTTCCAATTAATACATGCTCTGAAAGTGCTTCGTATTAAATCGGAATTTAAAATAAAAAAAATATTGCATTTTCTTTTTTTTAGTTGAAAAAGAAAAAAAAGAAAAATCCAAAAATTGATTGGATATAACTTTTTTGACTACTCATCTAGATTGTAATTAAAATTTTACAACTGTAAAAATTGCTGAGATACACCTTTTTTATTTATATAAATTGTTGTATATCCCAAAACGGTTTGCCGCTGATCACAAGTTCAACCTTCTTGATATTTTTGGAAGAAAAATTTTATGTTTTACATTGAGTCAGCTATCGGGTATAACAAAAATCCAACACTATTTTATATTACTTTTTCTTTATTGTTTTCAATTTTGTATAATTCAACACAATATTTCGCGTTTGAAACTGCTCCAGGCCATTATAAAAGAATCATTATGTTTTGGATAACTTTTAAATAATTTTGAGAGAAAATAATACAATATATTAAGCATATTTAGCAAAAGAAATATCAAACAAAAAAAATTATTCTAAATATATTGTCTGCAAATTTGTGTACGTCTGTATTTCATAAAGAATATGTGTATAGCAAGTATTTTAGTGAAATCCGCTTGCAAAAACTTTGTAGTCACAAGAAATTCACTGTTAAAAAATTGCTGATTCAATAATGCTGATCATGGATATTTTGGAAGAATTAAAAAAAATTAAAACACTTTTTTTGCATGTGTCATTGAGATAAAATTTGTAGAGAAATCTTTCCTCTTTCGAATGGTGTATAATTTATCCCAAACAAATTACATTAGTGTTGCTACGCGCAACGTCCCCTTAAGGATGTAATATACATTACGGGATTTGAATACAAAGATACAATTGATTCACTCTCACCATAAAATATGCAGAAACAGAATCGTGCAAGGATATACAGGAATACACAGGAACATTCTTGTATGTACAAGATCGGCTTTAGCTCAATTAGGCCTAAAAGTGTAACTCCGCCTCTTATGTTTCACCATCATAACTCTTAAGCCTAATCATATGATTGGCTGAGGTACCGTAAGCCAGCAATCGGGGGCGGAGCTAGATAAGCTCCGCCCACCTCTTATTCATGTATATAAACCCCACGCGTACTCTAGCAAACCATATATTTGTATTCCTACCTTCCACTAGTTAGTAGTTGTGCTACGACCGAAATGACGCGCCTAGTTAGAAATATTACGATCAGTGAAATAATATCGTGGTCTGTGGTGCATCAGCATTGCGCTGTTATCTTACGTTTTAGAAGAAGGCCATCAGGGGACCGCTACATTACATGCTTATCCCCTCTGCCTACTTATAATAAACCTTTATTCATCTCTGTAGAAAGTCTCAGCGTCATCATGGAAGCTGTTTCGGACTGGGTATCTAAAGACTACATAAACCTCAGTTTGTTAAATGAATGGGGGATGGCTATATCCCAAGGCGGACATGAAGATAACAAACGGATAACTCTGATTTTCTCCTTACATGAAAACGTTCCCCGCGTACATATAGGGTGCTGGTTGCGTCGTAATGCTTCATCTGTTTTCTCACCAAGTGTCCACACAATTACAATAAGTGGTAAAGAATCCATCGAGCTGTTCCTAAAGATGAATGATGAATTCCTACATAGATTAGAAGATACGAACACACTGGAAGACCTCATAAACACAGCGTTTCGAATAGTTTATAATACATACAGTGACAGTTTTTTGTTTAACTCTAACAACGTTGCTAAGATGATAGAGGTCGTCGACCTTAATCGTTTTACTTCAGTTTGGAATGAGGAAATGAGGGGTGACCGATATAAAAATCATACTCTGAAGATATCAGCGGCCGAAATGTATATGGTATATTGATTCTTATTTGTCATTAATTTTTACTTTATATCAGGTTATTAATTGAACGGAAAACACCTACTGTTACCACTAATTATTATTATTATTACTGTAAATATTTTACTGCTTCAGTGTAAAATTATTGGCCATCAGTGTAAATTAAAAGTTTTATATTTTTTACATTTCCTTATCCTTTTTATTTTAGGGCTTGGTGTGTGTGTGTTGGGGTATTATAATATTATATATATATATATTAATATATATATATATATATATTTATATATATATATATATAGTTTATATATATATTTATACATATATTATATATATATATTTATATATATATATATATATAATATATATATATATTTATATATATATATATAAACCGTTTACATATTGATCAGTAGCTAGTATGGGTGCAAAGGAGGTAGTTGATAAACATTACTTCAACCTGAGAGAACCAAATAGTTTTGGGGGTTTCACTAGGTTTGCTTTAAGATATCCTGATATTGAGAAAAAAGAGCTAAAAAAAATGTTTAGAGTGATAATAGACAGTTTCGAAACGCAAACCTTACGAAAAAAAAATTTCCTACACGTATGTTTTTAGCACGCAGGAATACCTTTGGCAATTAGATTTAACGGAAATGATTAAATTATAGTTCTTTATAATGATGGGTTATCAATACGTTTGTGCTTTTTACTATTGATGTATACTCTAGATACCTATGGTTGAAACCCTTAAAATATAAAAGATCGCTACAGTTTGCTCAATGCAGTACTTTGAAAATTATTAGAAGGGACGAGCGGAGACACCTAACATCATGTTGGACAGATCAGGAATGGAGTGTCAAGGGCCCCAGAGTTCAGGAGCTGCTCTGGAGATGGTTAGTAAGCTATTACATACATTTTCGTAAACAAGCGGCTATAGTTGAGTAAGAGTCCAGCGTACTTGATTAAAGAGCGCATGCATAGGTATTTTACTAAGATGGAAACACTTTTTAAATAATTTGATGTTGATACGACGATGTTTGGTGAATCCGATAACAGCGGTCTACCATAGAAACATAAAGTCAACTCTTAGAAATTGTGCAAAGTTATACGAGAGGATATTACATCGTCATAGGGACGAAAAAGAAAACAAAATTAAAAAAAGATAATTCAGGGAATAAGGTGGACGATTATGTAAGAGTATCTCGAACAGAAGAAAGATTCAGAAAGGGCTATGAAGCCGGTTGGACTACGGAAGTTTTTAAAGTCCACAATATTCCGGTCGCACCGTCGTGATAGTTTAAAGTTACATGGATCTGGAGGATTTTAAATGGCGAAAAGATAAAAGGGGGATTTTTATAAACAAGTAATGACAAAAGTAAAGGGTTTCAAAATCCTGCCAACTCAGAATATAAAATTTGAAAAAATATGTAGCTACTAGAGGAAAGGAAAAAATAAACAGGTACTTGTGAAATGGATGGGATATCTAATTAGTTTAATATCTATATATAAAGCAAGTGAAAGTTTAAGATCATTAATCAGTTGACATTATAATCATGGAGAGGTTAGATCACTTTTATGTAACTCTACCTATCTCAGGGCATCCTTGATTTTCATCCTGATGAATTTAATCTCGCTGATTTTCACAACTGATACTAGCTTTAACCATGGTTACCGTTGAACGGCCAGTAGTAATGAAGTGGGATTATGTGAATTGATTTAAATTACAGACATAGAAAATTTACCACCCAATCTATTCTGTAATGAAGGTGTACAGAAGGTAAGAATGTGTTGAAACTTATATTACAAGTGGGAAGGTTACCGTTTTTCTGAAAAAGGTACTACAAATGCAAAAAAGGTGAATACGGGCCTACATTTGCTACAAAAGACATACTTAATTGAAGAATTTTGCTTTAACCCGCCCCTTTCCCCGTACCCCGCGCCCCCCCCTTCCACCTCCTGGTCCCCTGTCACCCTTATTATGCGACGGTCTACTTTTTATCTTCGATTACCTGCTATTTTTCAGTCATTTTAAACGAACCTCTTTGATAATGATATTTATGTGTAAGGATTTGTAAATATACAAAACTGAATGCGAATATCCAATTGAAGATAAAGTAATTAATATCTTTTAAGATCAAAAGCAAGTGTAAACCTGGGAGACCGTGAGACGTTTTTTCTCGAGCGATTCATCATGGCAGAGAAAACATATTCGTAAAAGGTATGGTGAGCTGGATATACTTCATGATATCCTACTATGTTGAAGAGGGTTATACTTTCTGTGGAGAATAAACCCTTAACTCTGGCATGAGCCAAAAAGATGAAGCAGACCGAGTACTGCATTATACATGTTCCCCTTCCGAGATGCTCAGCCGCCCTGGCCTAGCGTACGTTTATACAGATGTTGTTTCCCATCAGTATGTAGGTAACATTACAGCGCCTCTGTTACGTGTGGTGCACCTTACTGCTAAGGTAATCACCTTTCCGAATGTTCATTATCTACCTCTAAGTAAATCCGAAATTAGTTCCATATACGAATATACATTAAATACGTAGAGGAAATGCCTTCCGATTTCACACCTGGAAGTTCTAATTTGTTTAAAAATGATGTTAAGGAGTGAAATGATAATTACTAGACTTTATTACGGTGAGACACCAGGTCAAACTTGAGAGGGAGGGTTACACCTATTTAAAGCAGTGCATAGTTGGTTTACACTCATTCAATAACTAACTTCTATACAAGCAAGGTTAGATGAAAGAAAGCCTCTAGTTATTGAAAATGAAGGTTGATAAGTACTTTGTCGGCTCAAGATTACAGCGCGGGTATGGCGTATCTGGATTTTTTGCACGTCTCTTGAGAGGTGCCATGCCTCAATATTCATGAAACGCAGGCGGTAGCTATATATAGGCTAAAAAAGCTGTAAAGGCTGGTATAGAAACTTTGCAGCATGATATTGCCAGCGGCGAGGATGCAAAGTTATTCCTTAGAAAACGTAGGACTAGCAGACGACTATACGACGCTATGTTTAAGAGTTTAAACCGCCAAAATCAGGAAAAAATGACTGGTCAGAGTGGAAGATGAAGAAAAAGGTCAATGTCAGTCAAGGTCAAGACCAAAAAAAAGGTAAAGGCCCAAAAAGATACCAATAGAAATAGAAAAAGAGAAGAGGAGGCGACAGCGGACGAACTCTTCTGGACATGGACACGAAAAGGCTGACGAATAAGAAGCGTAAGATACGTAAAAAAACGCGCAAACGAAAGACGCAGAAGCGTAAAAATCAAAGGGATATTTTTTCATTGTAAATAATAAAACTTAAAATTTTAAATAAAATAATATTAATTACAAGAAAAATCCTTAACGTTAATTCGATACAATCATTCTCGTCAGCCTATATTCGGTCAGTCAGAAGAAGTTCGTCCGCTGGTCGCCTCACTTCTTCTTCTTTTTTCTTTGTTATTGGTCGGTGGACATGTGATTTTTTAAACTTTTTTGATATCTTGACCTTGACTGACATGACCTTTTTCTTTTCTCTTCAAACCACTGACCAGTCAGTCTTTTTTCTCTTTGATTTTGCGTTTAACTCGTCATTTAAATCATAAGCGTCGGGAAAGCGTTGCTAGGTCTACGTTTCAAGGATAAACTTTGCATCTCGCCGCTGGCGATATCGTGCAAAGTTTCCTATACCAGCCTTTACAGCTTTTTACCTAATATAGCATTACCGACTGCGTTTTCACAAAAAAGAGGCATTGGCCACCTCTTCAAGAGAACGTTGCAAAAAAAATCCAGATTACCGCCAATTACCCCGCTCCTTGTAATATCTTTGAGCTCCTGACATTAGATACTTATTTCAACCTTCATTTTCTCTCACAAATTAACTAGAGCATTCTATTCATCTAAACCTAAAAAAATGCTTGTATAGAAGATTAGTTATTGAATGAGGGTAAACCAAACTGATTGCCTGCCTAATTAAATAGGTGTAATCCTTCCCCTCAAGCTTAATTGGAACCGTGGTGTCTACCGTATAAAGTCTAGTAATATCTTTTCGCTCCTTTTCAGTGCATTTTACAAATCTGACTATCCAAGATGTTAAATCGGAAGGCAGTTCCCTCTACGATATTATTAATTGATATATTATCGACTAAAACAATTTTGCGGCAATAAATATAACATATAAAGAATAAAAAAGAGAAATGGGACATTCCGGAAAGTGGACTTTTAGCAGGTAAGGTGCACCAACACGTAACAGAGGCGCATTTAATGTTAACCTACAGACTGATTGGGATAGACAAACATCTGTTATAAAACGTTACGCCTTAAATGTGGAGACCAGGTCGGCTGAGCATATCTCGGAGGTATACAGGGAACATGTATAATGCCAGGGTACTCGGTCTGCGTCATTTCTTTTTGGCTCATGCCAAGTTAAGGGTATTATTCTCCACAGAAAGTATAACCTCTCGAAACATAGAGGGATTGTCATGAAGTATATCCAAGTCTCACCATACCTTTACGAATATAGGTTCTCTGCCATTGGTTGATCGCTGCGAGAAAACGTCTCACGGTGTCTCGCAGGTTTACACTTGCTTTTGTTCTTAAAGATATTATACTTTATCTCTTCATTGGTCGCATTATCAAGTTTGTATACATTCATTTATCCTACACATGTTAATATATACAATATCAAAGAGGTTCGTTTAAATGACTGAAAAATAGCAGATCGAAATAAAAATTAAGACCGTCGCAGAGGCAAATGATTCTTCAATGAAGGAATTCTTTTGTAGCAAATGTAGCCGTATTCACCTTTTTGGCAATTGTAGTCCTTTTCAGAAAACGTTGAGTAGCCTTCCACTTGAAATATAGTTTAACACATTCTACACTTCTGTACACCTGCATCCAGAATAGAGTCTGGGTGGTAAATTTTCTATTGTCCTGTATAATATCATATTCACATAATTCCCACTTCATACTCTGGCCGTTCAAGGTAAAACATGGTTAACTAGTTCAGTTGTGAAATCAGCGAGATTTTATCAGGATGTACAATCCAAAGGGATGCTTGAAGATGGTAGATTTAAAAATAAAAGTCGATCTAAACCTCTCCATGATTTATAATGTCAAGAACTGATTAATTGATTTGCTTAACTTCACTTGCCTTTATATAAGTATTAAACTTAGCAGGATACCCCATCCATTTCACAAGTACCTGTTTATTTTTTCCTTTTCCTCTAGTAGCTAATATTTTTTCAATTTTATATTCGTGAGTTGCAGGATTGAACCTTACTTTTTGTATTTCTTGTTTATAAAATCCCCCTTTTATCTTTTCGCCATTTAAATCCTCCAGATAATGTAACTTTAAACTATCACGACGGTGCGACCGTATATTGTGAACTTTAAAAACTTCCGTAGTCCAACCGGCTTCATAGCCCTTTCTGAATCTTTCTTCTGTTCGAGATACTCTTACATAATCGTCTACCTTTATTCCTGAATTATCTTTTATTTTGTTTTCTTTTTCGTCCCTATACGATGTATATCCTCTCGTTTTTGACATTTCTAAAGGAGTTGACTTTATAGTTCTATGGTAAGACCTGTTATAGGAATAAACCAGATCGTCCAGTATATCAATATATTTAAAAGTGTTCATCTTAGTAAAATACCTATGCATGCGCTCTTTAATAGTACGCTGGACTCTTTCAACTATAGCCGCTTTGTTTACGGAAAATGTATTGTAATAGCTTATACCATACTCCCAGAGCAGCTCCTGAAACTCTCGGCCCTTGAACTCCATTCCTGAATCTGTCCAAAATGATTTTTAGGTGTTCTCCGCTCGTCCTTTTAATTTCAAGTACTGCATTGGCAACTGATAGCTGATCTTTTTATCTTTTTAAGGGTTTCAAACCATAGTATTCTCGAGAGTATACCATCAATAGTAAAAAGCACCGTATTTGAAACCCATCATTATAAGAAATATATTTTAATCATTTCCGTTAAAATCTTAATTGCCACTAACTACAACCTGCGGGCTTCATGGTTTCCGTGTAGGAAATTTTTTTTTTTCTACCCAGGTTTATGTTAGAGTTATAATGACCATCTTCAGCCCTCTAAATATTTGCTTTTTATCGCTCTTTTTTCTCAAATCAGGAGTATCTTTACATGCGAATCTAGTTGAACCCCCAAAACTATTTGCGTTCTCTCGTGTTTGAAGTAATGTTTATCAACTACCTCCTTTGCCCCCATGCTAGCTACTGATCAATATGTAAACGGCTGAGTATATATATATACATATTATATAAATATAATATATATATATAATACTATATATATAGAGTATATATATATATATATATATATAATATATATATATATATATACATATAATATATTAATATATATATTATTATATAACTATATTATTAAATAGTAATATATATATACACCCACACGAGCCACACACTCAACTCCACCCTACAAATATAAAATATAGGATAAGGAAATGTTAAAAATATAAAAACATTTATTTACACTGATTGCAATAATTATTACACGATAAGCAGGTAAATATTTACTATCAGTAATTGAATGAATAGATAATAGCGTATATATACTTAACTGCATCTTAGAAGTTGCCTGAAGTTGTTCAACGTTAGTGTCTCTCAAATGCGCTTACCCCTCACCTCATCCGTTAAATTGAATCATATACCATTTCTGGCCGCTTGATGATCTTCAGAGCTATGATTATTTTATTATCGGTCGCCCCTCATTTCTCATTCAAACTGAAAGTAAAACGATTAAGGTTCTCGACCGAAGACCTCTAATCATGTCTTAGCAAACGTGTGTGTTAAGATTAAACAAAAACTGTCACTGTATGTTGTTATAAACTATTCGAAAGCGTTAATGTGTTTATTGAGGTACTTCCCAGTGTATCGTATCTTTTAAATCTATTCGTAGAAATTCATCGTGCTCATCCCTTAGGAACAACTCGGATGGATTCTTTACCACTTATTGTAAACTGTGTGGACATTGGTTGAGTAAAACATTAATGAACAAGGATTACGACAACACAAACCAACACACCTATATGTAACAGCACGGGAAACGTTTTCAAAGATAAGGAGAAAAAATCAGAGTTAATTTCCGCATCTCTGTTATCTTCATGTCCGCCTTGGGATATAGCCACCCCCCATTCATTTAACAAACTGAGGTTTATGTAGTCTTTAGCTACCCAGTCCGAAACAGCTTTCCCATGATCTGACGCTGAGACTTCTTCTACAGATGATGAACACAAGGCTATATTATAAGCTGGTCTGTGGGATAGGAAGCGGTAAATCGTAAGCCTCCCCAGAAGGGTCTTCTAAAAAGTAAGATAAACAGCGCAATTGCTGATGCAACCACCAGACCATTTGATCGCTAACTCCAGCTGATCCGTTATATTTCTAATAAGGCACGTCATTCTTGCGTCGTAAACACAACTTACTAACTAGAGAACGGTAGGATACAAATAATACTATGGTTTGCTAGAGCACGCGTGGGTTAATAACCATCGACAAAGAGGAGACACTGGCGGAGTTATCATAGCTCTCGCCCCGATTGCCTGACTGGGCATTCACGCGTGACCTCAGCAATCATCATGATTAGGTTAGAGTTTGATGGTGAAACATAAGAGGCGGGAGTTACACTCTTTTAGCATTAATTGAGTTACGCTCTCGATTTTCTATGTATATACAAGAATGTTTCTTTAGCATGTCATATTCTCTGTAGTATCCTTGTAACATATTCTGCGTTTCTGCATTTTTATGGTGTGAGTGAATCAATTGTAATCTTGTATTCACACATAACCCGTAATGCTAATATCTACTCCTTTTTAACCAGTTACGCGCTAATTTCATTCGATTTTCTTATTACTTGAGGAATACTTATTGTTTGCTCTTATTACACTGTTAATATTCCCTGTAATGGTTCGTTACCATTACGTCCTGGCAGGTTCGGAAAAACCAAAATGTACTATTGATAACTCACTATCCCAATCCTGGTAGCCACTCTGCCATTATTAGATGAAATTAAGCTACGTAGGAACAAATTAATCCCTTCCTGTAACTCGCGTTTAATGACGTCCCATCCTGGTATAGGTTTCTTTTCCAGTCTCGAATTAAGTCTGAGACCAAGTCTACTATATTTGAACCCTGCAGGGGCCGTTCATTAATTACAATCTGTCCCAATTCGTTCCAAATTAACTGATCTTTTAAAGTATCATATAATGCGTTTCCTTTATTCTTCAATGTAGGTGGTAAGCTGTTTTCTAAAACCTTTTTAAAATCCTTTCTTTCATAGTCACGTTGTGAAACTTCATTTGAAATAGGAAGCATTCCTGTATACTTGTCTTTGACTTCTAATAATTTTTGTAATATTTCCTGATATTTCATCCTTTTCTCGTCTATATTAACTTTTGAAGTTAATATATCTGCTAATTCCTTTTCCATATTACGTAATACTGTTCAACTCTCGTGGACTGAAGTAATGTTTCGGAAGAGGATTTTTAGGTAATAGCCAGAGAACTTAATTTCCTGTTAACTTTGTATATTGGTTCGAAATGGAACTACGGGCCTTCTTCATTCTTACGTGTGATTCCCTGCTAAACAGTTTAGACAGCAAGGGACCAATCTACTGAGGAAGAGTATTGAAGGAAAATCGTCCTCCACCTGCATGTTACACAGTTTTCTTGATTCTTTAAGATTCTTCTTCTTAACTTTAGCGGACAGTTTACGAATGAGTTGCTGTGACGACGTAACTTTCTCTTTCTGATCAGTTTATTCATGTACTAACGCAGCTGTTTTACCATATTTGTTATAAAACAGATCTCAAGATACAGTTTACAAAAGGTGGTGTATTTTTTACATCAGGTAAATTTCTACTTTCCTTTTATTCGTTAAGGATTCACTATAATATAATTTTCATCAACGGTAAATATTTCTTTATCAACATTACTCAGGAATAAGGAATATAAACAGTTTCGATTTCGGAAGGTAGAATGTTGGTGCGGAGTAAACACTCTGTACGTGGTTTTTTAGGTTGAAGCTTCGCACATTCAAATAACCGTATGAGAGTTTACGACCACGGTAAAACCTCCTTTATAATATCACTATTTTAATAACTGTATCTATGAAGGGAAGGGAAACATTTGATCTGGCTGTCAGACACGTTTGATCTGACTTCATGTCCCTTCTCTGCCGAAAGAATCAAAATATTGTGTAGTTCAATGAGATTACTACGCCATATGCTTGCTTTGGTGGAAAATGTTTCTGTGTGTAATAAAGAAACACTGAATATTTTGTGGATTGGTGAGAATTAAAACTGTAAAGGTTCTGCTACCTCCATATTCACCTTTTACAATCGAGATGCGTCCTAGAAATATATATTAACCTATATGTCACTATATCTAATTATCCATCTTCTACACGATTTTTACGGTCATAGATGCCTTCATGCGAAAATGAAATAACGGTATTTAATATATGCGTTTAACTTTGCTTGATAATACGTGTATAACACGCATATTATTTTCACAGTGTAAGCTCGTTCAAATATCTCCTAGTTCACGTTGAATAATTCTTAGTATAGCAAAGGTTTTGCCGCACGCAGTGGGCCCGGGCCTAAGACAACTAGAGCAGGTGTTAACCAGCAAAAACATTGGAATATCTAACTTACACATATTACCGGCACTCCATACTCGATTTATATGCGTGCTAATATCAGCTCAAGGATGTAGTATGTGCATAGAGATTTTCTGTCTTTAAATATATATACGTGTTACCCTAAAAGGTACGTTTTGTCTACGGTTATTTCAATACTTACTCTTTCGGAAAGCTTTTACAAAATATGCCATCGTCGTTCAGGTCGTTCCAAAGATTCTCTTAGTACATGCTCCGCATTCTTACCTATAATATTAGCGTGTAACTAGTCACACGTATAGTATAATTGCATAGGTATGTGATATGTTTATTTTCTGGCCCATCAGTGTAAATAGAACCACACCATTGTCTTTTTAAACATTGAAATTAAAATTTTACACAAATATTAACTCAAGAAGTATTCAATAATATCTTCGGAGTTATCCGTAAGCATTTTTCATTTGTAGATGTTATTGCAATTCCATGTTTACAGAATATAATGTTGCTTGTATTTTCGTAGATTATCCCTCAACACTTTTCGACCCCTTTCACAACCTGTAATAGTACCTCTTGCGAATCTCGCGACATATACTATCAACTGCTGTATTCTGTAATAAAAGAAATCCATACGTTTGTGGTTTTAAATGTTACGCAAGTAAACGCTCTCCATACTCTTACCTCCATTCTGCTCCACTGATGTCAGTTTCATGCAACTCGATAGTGAGTTGTGTAGGTTTCCTGCTTTCCGCACTTCTCTCACCGGTGAATATCAAACACTTTCTCGATTCCCGATTATAAACCTGAACGCGTTTATTACATGCTCTGTGTCTTGAAAGTGTACGAGACATGTAAAACAGTTACATGAGAGTAATAAATTCCTTCTCGTAGTTTCATTAAATACCCGTTGGGTTTTACTGATAGTATGCATGGAAACTAGCACACGTGTAGAACAAGTCACAGCCATCGGTGATTTCTTTTATAAAACAATTGAAAACTCCACAGTCTGGGCGATTAATTTTCCGCCCATGTACACACTGTCTCTAGTATAGAGATGAAAAGTTACGGTTAGTTTGAGCATGTTAAACACGTGAAAATAGCAAGGTTCTTTGCACGAAGTTCGATAACACTTCTTCCTTGCTTAAAGGTTACAAGGGAACTGAGGGATCATCAGGATATATATATATCCTTAACTAGGGAAAGTATATAAGAGGTGTGGTATTATATTCTAATCATTCTTAGGAAAGCTTTTGTCCCGACAGGATGCATTTCTTAACCAGTGCGTCTCATGGTTGTTGTAAATCGGAATTAAATCTTTTTAATGTTCTGCCAACCCAAGTTAGTGTGCTTAATAGTAATTACGTATCTGTCAACCCTACTCACTCGATTACCCATAGCGGATGCACCCTAATTAAGAATTTAATAGTAAACTGGATCAGGGGACTTTATACATCGATCCATGCGACATCCATTTTTACTATGGAACTTTTAATACTTGAAGTAGTTGAAAACTTTTTATTATCAGAAACGGAATAGCGAATCTGCCTTACATCGGTTGACTATGCATGAAATATTATTGACTCTATGTCGTTTACACTGAGAAGTTAAACTTTTTCTGTATACATCGCTTTCTAGTTCAGCTAGGAAAATTAATTCCTTAATGAAACCACTGTTAAATCAGCTACAGGCCTTATATCCGTACAAAAGTGCTACATCAAACAATTCGGTTTTAACTTTGAGTGCAAAGATGACGAAACAATCCGACCTGCTATATCTCACGATGGGTTTGCTACTAGGCTTTAAAGATGTAGATAATTCGCAATATTGACAGCGGCTTGCGAAATTCTTACAATGTAAAAAACACATTACGAGTTTATTTTTCACGTGCTCTCTTCGACTCTCTAATCGTGGCCTCATAATCTTTTTACTTTATATTCATCGTGTCGATGCTGCATTCTTCTCTTCAACTCTCCCCGGGTTCGTTCATACTTTCATACTACTGTGTTTCTGTACATCTCTAACTTGTGATAGGGCTTGCCTCTCATCGTCTTGCGTCATCTTCACATATCTGCTAATGCATACTTCTCAATCCTGGCTCCTGCTCATCTCTTGCGTCTCTATACTCCACCATCCTCCGATTTTCAAATGTTGAGACCTATATTTATGTTCAACGCCTCAAAGTTGAATAAAACTCACGCTTAACCTAGAACATCTTGATAAATATGAAAATCACTACTTTTACCTCTCAACCGCTCAAAATAAGTATCCCTTTGTTAACGTGAAGTGGAGACAAAGATTTTAACTTTCAACCTGGTTATTCATAAAAATTGAACATCCCAAACATTTTTGTTAAACGCTACCTCTTTATACCCTTGAAAAGTTTGAGTAAGTTAGGCATGCTATTTATATTGATACATTATACAGCTTAACAGTGAGGGCAAAGATTAAAAATAATGTATCACTTAT
>JABUQX010079605.1:0-25000 GCA_015478945.1 Trachelipus rathkii
ACAAGTCTTATGTTATATTTTATTAATGAAGTAGCCATAAAAAGAGTAGAATAATAGGCTTAGAATATAACCAGAAAATATGGAAAAGAGATGATAAATTAATACCTGACAATTAATATACATTTCTGGACAAAAGAATTTTTAGCTTCTAATCATTGGGCAAGATATCAACCACACCTAGGAGAAAAAATTACACTAGGCAAATTCTGGCAGAAAAATAACTACATCTAATAAAAATGGTAGTAAAAAGTCGTTACAATGATGAATCAAATTACAGAAAAAATCCAAACAAATAAATTTTTAGTAAACTATTAGTTGGAATTATAAGTAAAGAAATTTAATAAATTATAAATTATAATTTAAAGTTAAAATTGCTGTGGAAAACATTTCTTAACATCTAGACCAATTCCTTGTCATCAATACCTTTTTTCTCTAAAGTTGTTAATGAAAATTGATTTCATAGGAACCTTTAAAAAAGAAAACAAACAAGAAAGAAATTTAATCTTCCAAGGTTACCATAGTTAATATTACAATAACAATCATATGAAAATTTCAAATGTAATTATATTAGAATAAATATAAATAACACATAATAAAATAATTAATAAGTAATTAATAACCTTGCTATTACACATATAGAATTATAAATACAATTGACCAAAATATAAATACACATATGAGAGAGATATATATTGTATTTTTTCAGGGAAATAAAATAATACACATTGATAGAAATTATATTGTTATATATCATATCAATAGAATGTTACAGAATACAATACTAGAGAAATTTATGTATTTAATATATTTCAAAGGAAATATAAAAATTAAACACACATTGATGTAATAATAATAATGTTATTTTGTTAAGAAATATATATAAATAAACACATAAAAAAGTTAGTTCTTATATTTATTGCTTAATATTAACATTTAAAATGTCTAATGAGAATTATTAATTTATATAAGAATAAATGGTCTTATTAAATATAAATTGAAAAAAATAATTATAATATAAATGGTATAAAAAATAAAGAACCATAGCATTATTTAATAGAATTAGCAAAATATATATCAGAAACTTCACAATATTATAATTTAAGTGCAAATGTTTTAAAAGAGAAACAATTGTGATTTTGTTATTTACTCTACCCAACATCTATGTTAGTACCGCTTTGCCCTTCGTAGGATAAATTTAGTAGAAAAGAAAACACAATAAATTATATGATAAAATTCTTAGCCGAAATGGTTTGAAATTTTGAAAATTACATTACTAGATCAACGATCTACTTCAATTTTGTTCAAAAATGATAAGAATGTAAGAGAAGAAGCAAAGAAAATGGTAATTGAAATGTGAAAAAGCTATACAATCATCGGCTATAAATACGAAACAGAGGAAAAGAAAAACAATATAGATTAGTTAAACAGAACAATATACACAGTAAACTTGAAATATGTGTATCTACAAACTTAACAATAGAATATAAAGTAGACACGTCAATAAAAAAGACTATGAAAAGCGTCTTTTAACTGTATTTCCTTTCTTATATTCATCATGATAGGATAAATTAGCACAGGAAAAATTGAAACACTCTATAGATAAAAAAATCTATTATAATGAAATAAAATAGATAAAACAGAAAATATAAAGAATAGAAAAACATGTCTAATTAGTGAGACACCACTGTAAAAGTACAGAATATGATGATAAATTTCTAAAGTAAAAATATAATTCAAACCACTTTTGAATTCTAGGAATATAATAATACATTATAAATTTACTATTAATGTATGTTTAAAATGCTCTTCTTAAAAAATATGGTTTTAAATATCCTTACATTGTTACATAAAGTTCTAAACAATCAAGAATTAAGATTAAAAAACTTGTAAATTAATAATTTCTCTTAATCATAGAGAATATAAGAACTTATAATATTAATTATATGTAATAGCGACTGAAAAGTAAGTAAGATAAAATGAGTTAAATTATTATGAATTATTAAAATTGATTGTCATAATTGACTCTCTCTCAGCATTACTAACTAATGAAATAAATATTGAAGTTGATACTGCAAGGGTTAGAAAAAGCAGGGCTAAAATTTATAAAACTATATACCCAAGAATTATACAAATGTAAACCGAAAATATACACACACTGTATCATTATATATAATAAAAAATCGTATATTGTAATCTGTATTTTATATATAAATAAAAATATAAAAAATCAAAAATAAATTTTATTATAAATGATAAATTATATTAATATTTTATAATAATTATAGTAAAATAGAGTATCTAATTTACTAAAAACTCATATCAAATGAGAATGCTTAAATCGATCATTGGAAATGTATACATTGAAATAATTTAATATTGGAGAAGCAATCAATATTAATATATACATAAAGAAAAGAACAATGTAATAATAACTAGAATAAATGTTCCTATTATATATAAGATAAAATACATGGAATATTTAATATAGAATTGGACAAAGAATAAAGAATAAATATGACATTTAAACTATAACCAAATTTTTTATACATTATTACCCTTATCTTTATATCACATGTTATATTTATAAAAATAAAATCAGTTATAAATGATTTAAATTTAGAAATTATTTTAATTGGTTGTACTCGATTAATTATTGTAAGCAAATATTAATCATGATGAACAATAAGTTAACTTTAGATGATCTTAAATAATAATATAAATTATATTATTTAAATCTTAATTAACAATTTTATTAAAAACTAAAATAAAAATTATTTACTTATTTCGATTTCCAATTTCATTCCATCTAAATTCAAGAACATGTATAAAGTTAATTATTAGTCTCGTATAATTTATTGAGCTCATGTCTTTCTCAAACCTGACAAACTATTTATGTGATATGAATAAGAATGAATTAAGAATCTTAATTAGAAATAATAAAAAGTTAAATATATTTCCATATATGTAATATCAGTAATAATGATTTCATAGGTAATTATAGTAATCATATTAGAGATAACTTTCAAAAGAACATCTTCCTCATTAATAATCCTAGAAAGGTCCGAAAATAAAGAATAGTATTATCAAATCATCAGGAAATTGTAAACTTCACAAGTAGATGCCATTGAGATAGTGAGATTTCAAGTTTCCAATCAAAGATGAATTAATCTACAAAGATGTTAAATAAAAAAAGATGAAATAACAAACATTCACAGGATTTTATAAGAATCAATACAAGGATTATAATAGAAAATCAGTTTTAGAAGACACATGAAGATGAAAGTATACTAATTTATTGGTTTATGTTCTGAATATTAACTTTATAAATAAATATTTTAATAATCATATATATAATTACGAACTTCATTTATAAGTAAATTGAATTTATTAATAATTTAAATTATTATTATTATTTCTACACAACATATAAAGCTTTTAAAAATGGTTTAGAAAATCTTGATTACATATTTAGTATTTAAATTGTATAAATGAAAACACTACAACTATTTATTATTTTTCTATTTAGTTCTTTATTAACACATTTATTTTTTAATTTATAAGATTTATATATTATATATGCTATTTAATTTATTAAGGATCGTATAAAGCACTATGCTTATTACAGTAATTATAATATATTATATTATTATTTTTATTCTGCCCCTGGGAATTCAATAATTTATAATTTAAATTAATAATAACAAAAATTAAAAAATAATATCTGGAATTTATATTATATTTTTTTAAATTTGGAGAGAACTTTATATCAAATAAATAATATTAATATATATTTATTATATTAAAGTATCTAATAAAAATAAACATATAATTATATAGTAATAATTAGAGCAGTGAGAGATTAAAAATAATAAAATAATATAAAGACACATTCAGAAATATCTATTAAGTTACTATTACTAACACTAGAAAATTATTTAAAAAAGAATAAGTATTTAAAATAGTAATTTTTATTTATATTACTATATATTAAATTACGCTATATATGATTTCTAATCAACCTCCATAAAAAGAACTTAACATTACATTAATCCCATATAAAAGGGGGTAAAGTCCCCCCTTTACATATGAGAGTAATTGAATATTAAATTAGCCCTGATACACTAATATTTATAATATTAAATATTTAATAATATATTTAGCACCGGTATGAAAATAAATTATATAAATCACATTTTATTATTAAAAAATAAGTAAATAATATAATTATTTTATTATTATTTATTATATTTTTATTGATATTTGATAACTTCTAACGTGAGATAAGTTTTTAATTATCTCTTAAATTTTTCTCTAATATAAAATTTTCATTTTTAATATTTATTATATATAAGGAATATTATTGATTTTAATAATTTTAATTATATATATATGTAATTTTATTTTATTTCATATTTTAATTATTATTACTTTATTAGTAATATGAAATCTAGATATTGTTTTTAAAACTGAAAATAAATCAATATTTTATTTGAAAAACGCTAAATCTTGGTAAACAATCGTCATAGAATTTTTTTTTATTTAAATTTTGCAATATTAAATCACAAGAATAAATAACTGTTAGCAATTTTAAAAAATAATTATAATGTTTTAAGTTTAAATTACTTGTTTAATTCAAATGTCATTAATAAGCATTAGTTTTAAAATTAACTTGTAAAGTAAGGAGTTTCTGAAACACTAAGTACCCTCAGATATTAATTAAGCATTTTTTACTTTTTGAAAACATTACAATATAATGGATTTTAAATATTAAAATCAGAAAACGTTTTTTTTTAATATATTAACTTGAAATTTTATTATACAGCTTCAATAACCCTAACCCAAATAATAATCATCATTTCTAACGAGTGAATAGGCGACGCGATGGAATAAATTAAAATTTCATAAAACGTTAGAATGACCTATCCAAATCAGATTTAATTTATTTTCACTGGTAAAAGATTTCTGCATAACTAACATAACCCACCGACAAATAAACATTGCTTTACATTTTAAACCAAGAAACCAGCAACAAGAATTTATAAAAAACTGAATTAGCTTACACACAGTTCATCACAATCCAGAAAATTTTTCTTTGACGTTAGTTCACGTTATGATATAATTGAATATCGGGGCGCATGGAAGTAGAGTCGAAATCTACAACAAATAAAAAACAATGGATATAAAAGCAATAAAGAACACTTATGTACATGTACAGATTACTAGACAATCAGCTATTGCTTTGTTCTTATTATGTTATGAATATTTATGGCTATTTAAGCGTTTTCACAAGTATCAGCCTTTATTAAATATTTTCTTTAAATTTCCGAATTCAACTTTGTGTATAATTTCCAAATGTATTTGTTACGTCATTTGTCATGTTATCACCAGCCCAATTTTAGTTAATAAATGAATGTGCCCTTTCGTGTAACTTTGTAACCTAGTACTGTGATAACAAAATCTTTTGTAATGTAGTATTTTCATCTGTTTTCTTTTCATATACATTTCATGAAAATCTGAATCAAAAACAATAAATTTTAAACTTAATAACTTTAACTTCATTTATTAAAAAATTTAAAGAATGACTTTCTTTATTAATTATAAAAACAAAATTAAAAATTTAATTAAAATGTGTATAAAAATTTGCTTTGGGGTTTGAGAGTCATTGTGAATGTGAATACAAATAATCTTTCCAATGAATCAATAAATACTATCTAAGTTGAAAATTTGAATTAAGAATGTTTAAGTGCAGTTTAAGAAACCATCCTGGTCTCATTTTTGGGAGCAGAGGATAATGTTGCAATATTCAGTATTGACATAAAAGAAGACTCAAATGTCATTTGAGTCAAGTAAGCATCTTAAAATCTTAGATTGTTTTGGCTCTGTTTCGATTTGGCACCAATATATCATAACATTTCATAATCTATTTATGTATTGGAACTCTTTTACTACTTTAAGCTCAAACTTTGCCTTTTTTTATGATCCATAAAAACAAATATCGATGTTCTTTCGCAAAGACCCCCTTGAAAGACCCTATGAGAATCTTTAGGAGAACTCCGCATTTGAATGATTCATATGCCATCCCCTACGAAGCCCTCTTTTTAGATACTCCCTTATTAAGACAGAGGAAGACAGAGAAAAGACAGGGGAGAGACAGAGACAGAGAAAGAGACAGAGAGCTGGAGGGAAGAGTTTGGGAGATGGAGGTTTAGGATGTTTTATAAGGGCATGACAATCTCAGATCGGGACTAGTGGGGACAAAGACTTTAAGATAACAAGTTCTTAAACTTAAGAAATCAGTTAGCAGCAATATTGGATTAGATCAGAGAGGGTTAAATAAAACAGAGTCCCAACTAAAATTTAGAGATAGTAGTTTCTTTTAAAAAATGGGGAATTATATTTTTATTAATAAAAGCATAAATTTATTAATATACCATTGGAGTATATAAATATATGTATAATGAAATTATATATATATAGTTATACGTCAATGTATATTAATTATTTCCTTATTTTATTTTTAATTATTAAATAAAAAGACAGAGAAATTAAAAATATTTCCAGCCACAATGTAAGGTCAGGCTGTCGGAGTTTCTGGTTCCCACCGGAGCAGAGGTAATTAAAATATAACAAAGTATTTGTTAAATATAATTTAATTATTTAATATTAATTAACAGAGTTATTAATGATACTATATAATTTATAATAATAATTGTTAATTATGGTTACTGATAAGACAATGGAGGAAATATTACGTAAGTTAAAATAAATAATAGCAATAATATGATAATTACATGCAACTGTTGACATATGGCAATCAACCGTGAATGTACAATAATAATTATAATAATAATAATAATTAATAATAATATAATAATGATAAATAATAATAATAATAATATAAATAATAATAATAATAATAATAATAATAATAATAATAATATTTAAAGCTTGTTTTACTTTGAAATATTTTTATTGTTTTAAATAAAGAATGAAATATTGTATTTGAAATATATTTGTTAATATTTGAAAATATATAAATTATTAATTATTATAATTGCAATTAAATACTTTTATTAATTTTTAATAAAAAATATGAATCCGTAAAATATTGGACGATAGAGCTAAATATTGCGTTGATCTCAGAAAAATATATATATGAAATAATATAACATTATTATTATCCGTTCAATGAAAATATATATATATTGGAATTTTTCATTGTTTAGAGAAAATAAAACTTAATTTATGTATTAATTTTTATCTAGAAAATTATTTATATTTATGTGCTATAATATTTGTTCTTAATTTCTATTTTAATCCCAGGTTTTTGGATGGGATCAACTATTCGTGATCGTTATTTGATCGAATGAAATAAAAAGGAAATGAAAAAAGCCAACGTGAATATAACCTAGTCACCAAATATATATTATATATATAATATATATATATATATATATATATATATAATATATACTAATATAATATATATTTATATATATTATATAATATTATATATATATATAGTATATATATATATAGTATATATAATATATTATATATATATTATATATTATATATATAATATATATAATGTTATGTAAAATATATAAATATATTAATTATATATATATATATATATATATATAATATAATTTATATATATATAATATATTATATATATATATATATATATATATAATATATATATATATAAAAATTTTATAGCAAACTTGAATTGGAAAACCAGGTCTCCAATGAACGGCAAGCCAGGTTTGAAATGGTCCATACGCTTATCAGTCATATAACCTTCTACTCAGTCGTTGCTTTATACTCAAAATCGACGCCCTTATTGGAATGGCTATGAAAATTCGGACCACGATTATAGCCTTTTTCCTGTCTTGAGCTTTCGGATAGAATACATCATCGTTGGCTCTTCCATCGATACGAAGTCTTTATATATATATATATATATATATATATATATATAATATATATATATATATATAATATATATATATAATAATATATATATAATATATATATATATATATATATATATATATATAATATATATATTATATATATATAATATATATATATATAATAATATAATATACTCTGCAAAATCATATATATTTTACCGGTTAAAGCGTCAAAATCCTCAACTTTAGAAAGATCTTATATAATATATATATATATATATAATATATATATATATATATATAATATATATATATATTATATATATATATATATATATATATATATATATGATAGTATATATAATATATAATATATATTATATTAATATATAAAAGTATGGGACGTTGTACTCATTAAAAGTCCTGTAAATGAGCGCCCATATTGGCAAATGGGCATAATCCAAACGCTCATATATGGAGATGATAACAAAGTTCGTTCAGTCAAAGTCCGTACCCCTGGACGGCTAATAAATGTGTATCCTATTAAACATTTATTCCCTCTAGAATTATCATTGACTCATATTAGGAATCGTAATAACTCGCTAGGAACTGATGCCCCTTATTCTACGATGGTTCTTTTACCATCTTCTCAGGCAATCAGTCCTATTGTAATCCCAACCTTAACCAATGATAATTCCACAACAGATCAACAATCTCGTTCTAAAAGAAAAGCGCGGTCGTGGCGCGATCTAAATTTCTCAATGTCGGTATCGATTTGGAATCGGAATCAGAAGAATCCTCTGAATCTAATGATTAACAAATTAGTATCATTATTTCGGATAATTTAATGATTAAAGATTTTTTTTCTTTTTTTTTTTGTTATGGCACAAATTCGTCGTAATTTATGCCATCGCCCCCGCCCAGGATATTAAAATTTAAGTTCTTTAAAGCGCATATTCGTGTCTGTTTAAATCTCAAAAATCTCAAATATTAAGTCACACTCTTACTTTCAATTGTTTGTCAAATGTTCAAAAGTGGTATTTAATGATTTTATCGTTATTCATTATTCATTTGTTTTGAGTTAAAAATGGAGAAATGGTACCCTTTGAATTGAAAGGAACATGAATAGCTATAATCTCACTCGGTATGAAATTTGCTAAAATCAGAGTCTTTGCCTTTTTGCCTTCGTGTCGTGAATACCGTTTGTGAATCCGTCTTTTGCCTTTTTGATCTCGTGAATATCGTTTGTATATCTTATTTGCTCTCTCGCTTTGTTTTTTTGTTTATTGTATCGTCGTTATGAGTAAATAAGTCTTAATTTCTTGATCAAAATTCATTTGTGGCTTTCAAGTGTTAACTATCCAACTTAATTGAAGTAGTGATTTAAACTGTTTTCATATCTGTCGTATCTACATAGTATTAAGTCCTACGTAGGTGAAGAAAAGTTTACCCTATTACTACCTGTTGATTGAAAAAAGTATTTCAATCTAACTGTGGAAAAGAAACAATTTTCCAATCAACTAACCACTTACCGTCACCTGTCTACTGATTTTATTCAAAGTAAGTTGTTTATGTTTCCTTTCATATTTATTTTAGGGTGCATTTCTCCATCTGCGTAATTTCAAGTAAATTTAAATTTATCACAGTTTAAAGAGCTAACCAAACTACCTGTGCGTAAAAATGTGTATTTAACTCATATTATATAATATATATTATATATAAAAAAATAGAATATAATATATATATATATATATATATATATATATATATATATATATATATATATATATATATATATATATATTAGAGTGGCCCTTATTATTATATATGTAAATAATAAAAAAAATTTAATTTTCGTTCGCACACCCCAAAACTCTTCCATTTCATACTAAAGTTGTATGTTACAAATTAGAGCTCAATATACTAATATTAAATGGAGCCACAAAGGCTCCAATGTTTTGAAAATTTGACGATTTTCGTATAATATTTATTATTTTTTTCAGGAATTTTTCGATGGAGATCTTACTCATAGAAATAGAAAAGAAACCTTTGCTTGTAATACCATTATTAAAAAATATATTATAGCTATAATTTGTAAAGAGATTATATTTGCGTGTGCGCTCATATGCGTTGCACATTCGCATATATCCGAATAAGGTAATCTTTACTCCCAATGATCAGTGTCTTTCTCAGTGAGCATAGTGTTACTGAGTGAGTTGGAGTACTGTTTCCCGGAAGATCTCATGTTTGTGTGTTAATATGGATGAGTTACCCAGTCCATCCCGCGTTTTACGTCGTGCAGACGATAACATATTTTTAATAGGATATGTGACAAATCAAATCGTATTCAGCAAATTACTATCTATCCGACAGGTTATGTCTGTACTGTTTTACAATCTACGTAGAGTGAAGATAAACTTGCGCGATAGTGCTAGATTAGTAATTAAAGAGGCAAGAGTATTTTGTGAGAAAGCGCGCATCGAAAAATTAGAGAAAATATATAAAAGCTGGAGAAATTTGCAAAAATTATCAAAACGCAAAACAGGGAAACAAAGTAAAAAAGTTGAAGATTTTGTTAATTAATTAGATGATCTTTTTGATATAGCTCACGCAAATGCTCTAGATATGATTTGCATTAAAGATGATAAAATATTTCTGCTATCCCAAAGGCAGAAGGGAAGACCAGGCTGCATGCTTTAGGTTGACTATAAGGTTTCTTCACAAGAAAAGAAAAAAGAAGAAAATCTTCAAAAAATGGAGGAGCGTAAAAAGAGAGCATATTCAGAAATGAAAGAAGCATGTTAATAAGTTAAAATGTTGAAATCTCTCTTATAACATGTTATCAGTTAATGTTCAATTGTTGTTTTTATTATTTTCTGTGATATCAATTACTTTTCATTTTTAATGTTCATTTCATTGTTTTCTGATATCTAATTTTATTGTAATTTTGATGTTTTTAAAATAACTTTTTATAATTGCTGCATTTATTTTATGAACAATTAAACATAAAATATTGTATTTGCTTTACGTACTTCTTGAAAATCTGAATTATATAGTGTTATTTTAATAATTTCAACCAATTTACCTGTTCTTTTATATCTTTTGAATATTTTCTGCTATCTGAAGTAATACTTTGCTTTAACTTCGCTGTTATTGTTATACATAGTCCTGAAAGAAAATATTTTTCTTATAGGGAGGTCCAGTCAAACAGAATTTACGATAACATATTCTTCAAGTAACGAAAACATTCTTATGGAGAAATACTGAAGCCCGGGCAAGGGATGGAGGAAGGAGAGAGGTGAGAGGAGGAGAGGAGAGAGAGAGGAGGAGGAAGGAGAGAGGAGGAGGGAGGAGGAAGAGGGAAGGAGGAGAAGGAGGAGGAGGAGAGAACCTGGATCTCTACGATTGCATAGGAAAAGAAGGAGTATCAAGATGATTTATCACTAATAAAGATGTTATATCTACGTATTAAGACAAAATGTAAATTAAGTAGAGTGATGAAGATGCAATACACTTAATAAATAGCAAAACCGGTACCGAAGCTTTAGTAGTTGGATATCGTACAGATATTTAGCTATAAATAAACTTCGAATTAACACGATTTCTTAAGGCAAGCAATTTAGAGAGAGGAAAAGACAGAAAGCAGAAGTCGAAAAATTTTCGTTTTAACGGAACATGAGTTCTGTTGGTGTACCGGGACACAGCGAATTTTGCTGGCCAAAAGTTAACAGAGTTGCTTGAGATCAACTGATCGATTGCCTTTGTAAGTTAGTTGTCATTTTCTATTATCTTTAGTTGATATTCAAGTAAGGACACAGTTACTCGGTGTGCCAAAACTTGAAACTGGAACAGGAAAATCACAAGCAGAGACAGTATTTGATAAACTAAGTGAATGGGGCATCACAGATAAAGTGCAAACTATGTGTAGTGATACCACAACATCAAATACTGGTCGCATAAGTGGAGCTTGTATTTTATTGGAGCAGTTAATGTATCGAGATTTGCTGTATCTGCCTTGTCGACGACATATTTTGGAAATTGTTCTTAGAAGTGTTTTTAAGACAAAGCTGAAACTAACTACATCAGGCCCAGATGTGGAAATCTTTAAGAAATTAAAAAAGCGATGGCCCAACATAGACAAAGCAAAATATGATATGGGAACGAAAGATACTTTTGTGAAAACATCCTTTCTGAATATTCAAGATCATATCATAGAATTTTGTCTCAAATGTTTTAATGAACAGTGCAGAAATGATTACAGAGAATTCATTGAGCTGAAAATTATATTCTTAGGTAGGTGGAGTGCCACCACGTGGATTGTAAATATCCTGGAGCGTTTCATCATGCAAGGTGGATGTCGAAGGTAATTTGTCCTCTAAAAATATTTTTGTTCGGAAAAGAATTCTCTCTAACTCCTGGAGAAGGAAAAGCTATTCGAGACATTTGCCTTTTCATGTTTCGTTTATATGTTGAAGCCTGGTTTAGGTTCACTTTTGCAGTTGAAGCTCCTTACAATGATTAAATGTTTTTGAAGTAGTTAGTTGAATACCCAGATGCAGCTGTCTCTCTTTCAGCACTGAATAAATTTTGTGGCCATTTGTGTACGATGTCACCGGTAACATTTTATCTACTAGGATAAATATATACGATCTTGCAGTTCGACCGGAAGGTACTGAGACCTTGGTATGTGTCTCTGGCCTGGGTACAGTTAGCTCTGGAAACAGGTTGCTTTTCAGCATTTTTTGATATCGTGCCAAAAGTATAAAGTATCAAAATAGTGGAAAACAGTGGTAGAGTACAATTGATTGAGGGTAAGTATACGAATTCACAAAAGCACGTATCTAGTATGCTCATTTATAAAATAAAGTGGTGCTCTCTTAGCCTACCAATAATGCAGGTATAAGTCAGTGGTTGACCTTTATGTATGGAAACCGTAAACCATTTAGGTATGTTGCTACCGACCTTTTAGGACAGTGCCTTCCCGATTCATTGGAAACGAGGGATTGCTGTAGATCTATAAGATATAGATTACAAAGTGCTAATCAGTTAACAACTTATCTGGATATCAGTGACCGTTGCCTAGAAGAGATTGTCTGAAAATTTGATATTTAAAGACTTGCCGTGCGCCTTTTATTGCTGTCCTCTGCGGGGCCTTCATATCCACCCGTTATTTTCGAATTAAAGTGCAAATATAGCAGAAGCATGTTTTTGGATTAAGGAGTTTGTGATCTGATCTCCTCCCTTCGTGCTAACCCACAATGGCGCTGATTTCTATAAATAAGCCAACATCATTCTCAATTGATATAGTGAAATATGAAGGTGAAATTAAAATTTGTGTAACCTTACACTTGTACGGGATGGATTATAATTTATCTATTGGCAATAAAAATGCTCATTATTATATGCTGCCAATAATTATGTTTCAATTTTACATATAGGAACTCTATATAAGGACACAGATTTTTGATTCAGAGATGTAGTACTTTATATATTTAATAGAAAGTTATAATACTGTTTACCTAATGTACTATTACTATAGTGATTATTAATTAAATAAAATTTTACCGAAATTACCCTAAATTTACTTCGATGTGAATTATTTACAAACAAAGTATGTAATTCTGAATATTATAACGAGGTACTACTGTTTTTAGGGGATTTTGATGAAAGGTTTTCAAAGAAGTGTCAAAGATTAATATTTAGTTGGTCACTCTTATCCATCTATGATTATACTATATAGTATATATTATATATAATTATTTTTATGTTACAATATCTTAGGTAGAATCTCCATGCGTCATTGTATTTACGAAAATCCATCATCAGTGAGTTTATAATTAATAACTTATAGGTTTATATATATATTTATATATATTTAATATAAAATATATATATAAATTTAATATTATAATAAGTATATATATATTTACACTCACTGGCCACTCACCCACATTGCTGAGAGGGCGTAAATTACGATTTCCTGGTCAGAGCTTTGATATCGGTGCAGTAGGACGCGTCGGAGTTATCAATTTATGTTCCGTAGTCCAGCCACATGTCTTGTGTCAGGTAACAACAGATGTAAATGAATATGCTTTGTGTTTATTTAAATTATTTTTAAAAGAGCATGACATGTCTCGAGAGTGATTAAGATTGTTCCTTGGTACATATATAGCGGTGGTTAGCTCGCGGTTACAATGTCTTACAGGAAAAATTAGTGCAATATAAAGGATGTTAATTCATTTTCACGAAGGAATATATGACATAAGTCATATGAAAATATTTCAGTGAAAGATACAAAATTATTGTGTTAGATGATTTAAGGCATAAGTACGTAATGAAGATATAGTGAAACGTCCCTGTACTGCTGATAACTTCGCATTCATGGTAATAATTATTTGTTTTGGTTATAACGCATACACACATTTCTTTTTCACAGAATAAGTGATGATGAATATATTGTTATCTTTAACACTTAATATTTGATCTTATTCGGACAACGAAAACACATGAGTAAAAATCAATGGTATTATTGCCCACTGGGATCTTCCCAATGAGATGAATAAATTTAGTGTCCTAAAAAGAATAATTATAAAGGAAGTTACAAATCTATTGCGCTCAAGTTTATTTGTCCCTAGGTCGGTGAACTACATCCCAAAAATCACGCTCTAAATACTAGTTGTCCCTTTTCTTTTCGCTCTCCTTATCCAATATCTACCACTACTCTAAATAGACAATACGTCCTGTTTCGTTCTGTATATATTCACGTCTGACATTAAGTAGTACTCAAGGTTGTAAAAGTAGGTTTACATAGTTACAGCTATAAAAAAATTAAAAATCTCGAAAGGCATATAGATGTTGTTAAAAGGAAGGTGTAAATGGTTGATAAGAAATCCAAATAAAGGGTGCATTTAGTGAAAGTCTGTCTACACGTTCTCTATATTATAAAGGAAATGTTCCTTTATGAATACAAGACAGCAAAGGGTAAGAGAGAGGCTACGCGTCATGGAGAATTACAATCATTTAAAAACTTTTCCGCTTAATTCAATAAAAAATCTGTAAAAGAAAATAAACCCGGGTAGCTACTGTAGATAGATTGAAGGTGAGTAAATTCCTTCCTTATTACTCTTTTCTGTCATAGCTCCTTTGATAACTAAGAACTAAGTAAATAACAAAAAAATTGGAAGAAGGTTGTCCTGTTTTCGACCATGATAAGCGGAGGTATGAGAGGGAATCCCATATAATAATGGAATAATAACATTACCAGCAGCAAAATCTCCCATCGGCAGTCTCATGCAGTTGTTATAGCCTCAACTGGTACAGCCCTCATAACATTCATTACAGTTGATACAATCGTCACAATATCAACAGAGGTCTTCAAGCCTCTCAAAAAACCGGACTTCGGCATATACAGCAATCCTTCGGAATTGTCCATAGTTATAGATCCCTAAAGTTGATCAGATAAAAAATCAAGAGGATAAAAAATTGTTGTCGGAAATAATAAACTCGAACATCTATATCATGAAAAGCGTATCTTATATCAAATATTAGCTAGACAATATTAATAGATCTTAAAGGAATTATTTTTTTTGCATCAACATGCATTATTAAGTAAGTTAAGCATAGATGATTCAAATCTAACACCATAGGTAAAGGCAGAAATGAAAAACGAAATATTTTAAATAATTATCACAAGAAGAAGAGCGACAGGTCGCAAATAAATCGAGGATCTATATATTATATAATTAAATTTTTATATATATATAGTAAATATATGAGTATATTATAATTCAAGCCATGATAAGTATGAGTGAATAAATATATTATATATATTATATATATATATATATAATATATATAGATATATATATAGATTAGTATATAATATTTTAAAAGACCAGTATTTCGATTTTGGCCCAACCAATCTTAGGTGCAAGATTTTAATATCGAGGAACCCAGAGAAATAGATTGAAGGATCAATATCTCCTTGTGAGAATCTCGATAGCAGATCTCTCGTCGTGAGTGGAAAGAGATTCCTGAAACTGGCTGAAACATGTGTCAAACATGAACGGGTTCGAGCGCATAATTAATTTCCCCAGAGTTTTAATCTGGTGAGAGGGATAAACAAAAGATTAGAAACATGAATTTGGATAGAGTATTCTATAATTTCTACCTAGTACCCGATACAAGTCAACTTCAAAGGCAGTATCTTGATGCTTCATAAATCAGATTTAAGAGAGTTAAACGGAGGAAGAACTTTAAGCTATTTACACCCGGTAAATAAAAACTTACATCTCAGTAGCCTAAGTGGCATTTAATTCATTATTCACTTACTTTATTTACCCGCTGTCAATACTATGTATACATGTTATTTATTGCTTGTGAATGTTGTAATTAAGAATTGAAAAGATGTCCATTTTAACCATATTACGTTGGATTTTATTACCTTGTTTAATAGGGTTATAGATAATATAATTTATAAAGTAATATACTAAAGGTAAACTGTTATTAAAAGGGAGACGAGAATAACAACCCGATGAACTATGAAAATAAACTCAGGTATACAGAAATATATATTATAGGTGAGTATAAATATATATATATACTATATATATATATAATATAGCTATATTATATATATATATATATCATATATATTATATATATATCTATAGTTATTATGATTTCATATATATATTAAAATGTTTATTTATTTTTAAGTTATTATTAATCATGGAAGCAAAGGAGATAGTTGAGGTAGTTACTGTAGTAATGTACTGTAGTAGTTACTGTAGTACGTGTAGTTGAGGTAGTTACTGCTTAAAATTACCTAATATTTATGGAGGACTCTTAAATGAGTCCGTTTGCCGCTAGGTTTCGCTGTTCACATCGCCATTGATAAAAGACCCAAGGTTGAAGAAAAATGTTTTTTTGAAGAGGAAATGATGGAGCATAAATGGTACTTTCTTACATAGACCTATTCGTAGAAAATTCCCCACCCGGAAAACCATAGGCCTCATATTGATAGTATGTGGCAACTGGATTTAACTGAAATATTTAATATATTTTTATAAATGACAGAGGTTAGTCAAATCACCTATATTTCGTCAGCAACATTAAGCTTCTGGCTCCCGATTCTTGTGATTAAAAGCTTTAAAAGATAAAAAATCAAAGACTGTAGCTGAGGCTGTACGAGAAATTATAGATGAGTACGATAGAGCTTATTCCTCTAACAGATCTTTTCACAGAACTATAAAGAATACTCCGATAGAAATAGTAAAGACAAAACCTTTTACTCCTCATCGTCACAAAGTGTGTAAAAGTAAAGATAAATCAGGAATAAAACTGAATGACTATGAAAGAAAGAGTGTCTAGATCGGATGACCGTTTTAGAAAAGGATATGAAGCGGGATGATCTAGAGAAATTTTTAAAGTGAAATGTATACGGGAGTTTTCTATTGAGGGGCTGAAATTATATTATCTCAAATATTTAGATGAAGAACCTATAAAAGGAGGATTCTATAAACAGGAAATACAGAAAATTCGATTTGATCCTGAAAGTAATGTATATAAAATAGAAAAAAATATTAGGTTCAAAAGGAAAGGGTTAAAATAAACAGTATCTGGTGAAATGGGTAGGCTATCCTGATAAGTTTAAAACATATATAAAAGCCAGCGAAACTAAGAAACATTAATCAGTAGTTATCGTAATTATGGAGAGTGTAGATTATTTCTATTTAATTTTGCCATCTTTGGCTTCTATGGATTTACATCCTGATAATAAAGTTTAAGATTTCACCACCGAATTAATAAACCTTTTTTAGATTGAAAGGAAACTGTATGAAATAGGGCTATGCGAGATGATAATAGATGCCAACATTGTGAGAATGTTACTGTTGCTCGCCATTGAATGATAGTGTATAGAAGTATAGATCATGTAAAAACTATATTAAAAATAAAAAAAACAGCAGCGAATTAAAAAGTATGACGCATGATGAAAAGGAGTATTTCTATGAGAAATTCGTTCTAGGAGACATTACAAATCAGTTCCTGATATTTATAGTAATTTAAACACACGATTTTCTACAAGTAAGATGTATCAGGATTTAATCTACATCACTAATAATCCTCTTCTCGAAGATAGGTAGTGATCACTTTATCCCTTTCTTTCCCAGTGTTGATTTTATTATACATTATTTGATTTATAATTTTCGACCTTATTACCTATTAGCATAAGTACCATTTTTGCATCAAATGACTTAAGAAAGGGCAGACGAAGCTGAATATACTTTTAAAAGTAAAAATAAAGCCCTCAGTTGGCTTCTGGGCCTGATGAAAGACGGGTGGGTTTTTCTTTATCGTCTGATGAGCAATTTTAGCTATTTTTTTCCCATAGGTTTTATTTAACTTTAAGTATTAATTATTTTCTATCCTAAGTAAATTTTTCACTTAAAAGCATATATTTGGATTTCATATGTCATAAATAAAAAAGTTTGCAAGAAATTAAATAGAAATTTCAATTTAAACTTAATTTGACAGTGAAAGGGTTAAGATCCACAAGGGTGTAAACTTGAAAGAACCTAATGTATTTATCTTTCAACGATCAGAATGACTTCGCCGATGCGTACACGCCCGTGACGAGGTATTGGATCATGCTAACGATATTGCGGCTGTTCTAAAACGATACATGATTGCTAAAGATGAACAAACATATCAGTATGTTGTACAGCATGAAACATCCAAATCAATCAATTGTTTGCACACCTTCAGAGATGTTACAAGATCAAGGGATGGCTTACATTTACACTGGTATAGTTGAACATCAATATGTATGGGACACTAAAGACCCGTTATTAATGCTACTATTTCTTTCTAATATGAACTTTACATAACAGTGTTTCGGTAGTGAATGGATAAACCTTTCCTTCTACAGCCCTTATATACACTCGCACAGACCCAAAATGTGATCGATTCAGAGGTAAGTAATAAACATTAGGAAAGTTTATAACTCTACCCGTTTTGGAAAATGTACCACCCTTAATAAAAACATGATGAACTATTTTTTTTAGCAGAGTTGAAAGTCTTTCATATGCAATGTTAGAATACCTTCCAGAAATGTATCAAAGTTTTAGGTCTTATATAAGTGATATAATTACTTATATTTATTCATTCACTAACCTACTCTCACAGGGTAAAGATTGTATAAGAAATAAGTTCCGTTAATAATGGACGGTGATAGGGGTTTCAGGGGCTCGAAATTACAAAAGGGATATGAACTGGGTAGATTTTTCGCTAAATTAATGAGAAGCGCCTTGCCTCTATTTAGAAAAGGGGGTAAATATATAGGTAAAAAAGCTATAAAAACAGGGTTAGATACTATGTATGATATTGCTGCAGGAGCTATCCCACTTGAATCCTTAAAAAGACGTAGAGCTGATGTTTCGGACGAGATGTTGGATGATGTTAAACTCAAAATAAGGCGTAGGATGACGGGTCAAGGTAAAGGTAGGGAGAAAATGTGTGTTAAGTAAAAGATTAAGGTAAAAAGACCTCTAAAGAAAAACGTGTTGACGTCTTTGCTACATATCTTTTACATAAATAGTATCATCAGCCATCTGAAAGGTATATAAAATTTGGATAATCAAGACTCTACTCATTATACTTTCAGCGCTAATACATGCAAGCACTCTTAGTAATGTATCCTTATCCTTTCTTCTATATGTATTGTTTCACAATGTTATATTTTAATGTTTAGTCAGACTGTTGTAAGCAGTTGAATTGGTTGTTTTTTTTTTTACATGAATCCTACACAGATTACTGTGAGACCAATTTCATTGGTATTAACCCTATTCACTCTAACACCTGTATCTCAAAAGGAACATTTCCTTTTACATAGTCAAGATTATAAAGACATTCCATCGAACGTAACACTGGTCACTCTGAGAAATTTCTCCAAATTCCAGGCACGCTCACATTTCAATTATTACGCTATAAGATCCATCCAATGTGTTTTTATAATTCACGACATATATTCTCAGCATGATAATTCTCTCCAATGTTTTTAAATTCTCTCTCATAACTGAGTAAGAATCAAAACTAATCTAGTGTATCTGCGGAGACATCTACGAGACATCTTCCTGTATACATCATATGTTTTCCAACCGCACTCAGGTTTGAAAGTGTATCATAATGAAGCATCGAGCTTATGGCTATGCAAGTTACGTCTACAGGATTATCCGTCAATAGAGATGTTTATGAGATATAGGAACATTTATTCAATTATTGCGCAGCAATTGCTGTCGTGAGTATGGTTTTCTAGCATAGTCGAGCTACAAATTGTGATACATCTTTATAGCTTTTACAAAGAGTATGACTTCACAGGCCAAGAGAATTAAACGCTGGGCTCAATCCACAAGGATAGTGAGAAGTTATAAATCGAATCTTACACGCTATTTTTAAATAATTGAGATATACTTCTTTCTTCAATAAAGACATATAGTTAACAGCGCTGTCATGTACTCCTTTAGAAAGTACGGGAGTATATCTATATACCAGAAATTTAGTAATTCAAGAGATTGCGTCTGTCACACAAATAATAACAAACCTTTAGAGACTGTTACTGAGCTGCTCAATGTGCTTGTACACTCAGTTTTCTAAGTCTCGTAATAGAACAACAGTAAATACCGGCGCTAGTTCTTATAATAGAATACAAGTAGAATAGTTAAAGTTATTACCCACCTGAGATATTTCGAATTTTAAAAAATAATCATGCTTTTTGAAGCACCTACAACATATGAGATAAAACATATCTCACTGCGAATTAAGAGAATTAGCAACCACGCGAATGATATTTTAAATGTACTATTAGGAGGGAGAGATACATCGAGTATCAATATCCCCTAACATTGTGAAAGTGAGCAAACGTCACTACTTTCCTCGAGGCTAGTAATCACAAAAATATTGAAAATTTGTGCATATTCAATAAAGAGTATTCTGGGAATTATTAATATCATGCATCAATCCACACCATCATTTTAATTTTTTGTGACCTTTTGTGTTTGAGGTATCAGAGCTTTGATCTCAGCTCCACTAAGAATGTCAAATCGGCGTCACAATCTTATATACCGAGAGAGCTGTACATAATCCGTATACAATAATGTGTAATATATGAATTTCACACAAAATGTGATTTGACTATTCTTTAACAAATGTTTTATTTCTATCGTTCCACAATGGATAAAAACATTAGATAACCTAGTATTTCCTCATTTGTATATGGTTGATCAAAAATTATACTTTACCAGCAGGGAAGAAACTGAAAAGCAAATTAATGTCCATAACGCTCATATCTCTGAGAATTATGTTATAATATAATTATATATAATGCAATATATCACACTCTGAGAAAAGTGCACCGGCTATGATTCATACTCAGCTTGACGCACATCACTTATGCTGTAATCGGATTTTACACGCAAAACCGCGAGGACACATCTAGCTGCTTACAGTATCCTCCTTTAAAGTAGCAATTAGTTATTTGGCCGAAAGGTACCTACTCTCGACGAAACGTCCTTGGTATATTTGGATACAATCAATCTATACTCATTGAAAATAATAATAAGATGTACTCGAGGCAACATACTTTTGAATTATTAAAGATTAATGAGGAAGAAGTAAAAACTTTGCGTAAAAATGTATCACGATTTATAGGAGTCTTTGCTATTAATGAAATAGGATCTGAGAAGCTAGAGAAGGATACTGGTTTTGTATTCGACACTTCGCCTCGCCACATTACAGCTGGAGGACATTGGATTTCAGTCTAAAGGGAAAAATGGTGTTGTTTATCTCCTCGATTCCTTTGATTTAAAATTTATGTTGGGTAATCATTATGTCATTTCATTTTAAAAATAGAATAATGTAAATTATATAAAAACTGCCTCACCCTATTCAACCTTCATATTTCAATTTATGTGGAGCCTATTGTATTTATTTCATTATATGTTTTTAAACAATGTTTTAAAGAACTTGATGTTAAAAATTTGTATGTCAATGACTATGTAGTTAATAGTTATGTAGTAAACGCTATAAAATGAAAAGTTGATTTTATTACCCAAAATTATATATATATATATATATATATAGTATATATAAATATATATATATATATTATATATTATATATATATATATATATATATATATATATATATATATATATATATATATATATATATATATATATATATAATCAATAATTAAATGTAATGTGACATGTGTATAGAACTGAAAAGTTAAATTTAAAATTCATGTTGTATATATACACCTGATGTTTTATGACGTCACGAATTTCATGGTGAATAGTACCATGTCCTTGAAGATGATATTTAGTTGTACACCGCTCCTCCTCACGTAAACAGTGTTTGTAATACATTCAAAGATGTAGTTATGGGACTTATAGCTTATATTCAACGGTGCTGGTTTATTTTAAAAACTTGGTACACATGTTTTAATTATACACCAGATTTTTCAGCAAGGTACCCTTATACACCTCGTGACCTGCTATAACACGCAATGTATGTGTATCTGATAACGTACACATTCATAGAATACAAGCATCGGCCTCTGTGAAAGAAGGAAATGAGGTTACATACTTCTATATAACAATAAATTATAATAATATGATTAGTATACTGGATGGACATACAAAGAAAATTACAGAAACTACAATTTGTATAAAACATTTATAGTCAATATGGAACTATTTAAAATGAAAATTCCTGTCCATATTCATCTGAAAATTTAATCTAAGATACTTACTTTACCCGATCAAGATCTTGATGAACATTCAAAGAAGAGGTTGATCAATTATATAATAACAACTGTAAGAAATGAGATATCTGGAAAATATGTTACACTCTCACCCTGTGATAATAAGGATGTTTGTGGGTGAAGATAAAGTTTATTTGACAATATACACATATTGTATATTTAAAATTAGAGTAAATATGTGATAAAAATATTTTTAGGTAAAAACTTTTTCATTTCTTGTACATAAAGATTATATACTGTATATATATATATATTACTATATATATATATATAATATATAATATATATATATATATTATATAAATATTGTTTTTATATATATATAATATATAATATATATATATATATATATATATATATATATATATATATATATATATATATATATATATATATATAATATATATAAATATTATATATTTTATAAAAATATTTTTTTATTTTTTATTATATATAATATTATATATATATATATATATATATAATATATATATATATATATATATATTCAATAAACAATGAAGTTATTTTTCGAAAATGTGTGTTCAAATATGACGTAAAGCAGTAAAGCAATAACGCATGGTCAGGTGGGAGCGGGGCCTGATGGAGATGATTGCGCTTCGTTATTCGGCCTTGTTGACTTACAGCCCTAGGGTCAATAAAGAACATGTTTTTATTAAAAAAAAAAAGAATTTTAGTAAAAACAAATGTTTTTTAAAAACTTTAATAATGAAACAGGTTTTCTATAAAAAAAAAATAAAAATGTTTCAGTTTAAAATAAAATGTAGGACACATCATATAGAAAACAGGTTATTTGAAAAGAAATAAATAAGAAATGGAGAAATGACTTTATTAAAAATATAGAATAACGTCGCAACTAGAAAATATTTATGCGATCGCCCCTAAATATTGCGCCTGCGGGCGCACGCGTTGGTTTCGCGCCGGATAACGCAGGTTCACGCATGCGGGCTCGCTCGACCTTACGCGGAGGCCTGCACGTAACCCATTTGAGAGTTGAAACCATCGTATACAAACTCAACAGGTATCCTTGTACAGGGTTTGATATAACATACATTATACAAGTCGAATGCAAGTTTCGGTTCAAGTATCGCAGTACTTAACCTAGTCTCCCTCTTCAGCTTGAATCTAACTCCATGCAAGAGTCGGTCCAATACTAATTCCATCATTAGCTATGTACTCTATGATTTATTTCATTTTTTTCCTAGGTACCCGCCCCTAGGGGTCTCTTAGACACCCTCGAGGGCTCTGAAACTCTCAAAATAAAGTCCCTCATGTTTGTAAACATGGTGAAAGACTCCCCACTTAGAATATTATATACTTATTTCAACGTTCTACTAAAGCTCTGATTCCTGCTCCTACTCAGTCCCATTTAAAAAAAAAAAATCAGAATTTGGTCATTCCAACTTCAAAATCAGTTTCACCTATGTTAGAAACCCCTAATTCGGTACGTAAAATATCAAAACCCAACGAAGTTAAGAAAATTCGTGAATTATGTCGACCTTTGACTTGGTTTTCCTGACGGATAAAAGATCCATAACCTCTAAGACTGTGGCACCGACCTTAGAAACCCTTAATTTGAAACCTAAAGCGTCAAAATTTACAGACTTTAAAGAAAATCTAAAGTTATGTCGGCCTTGGACATGAATTATCGACTCTAAAACCGATGAAAACGGTATTGTTGCTCCTAAAAACTTATAATTTATCGCTTAAAGCGTTAAAATATATCAACCTTAGAAAACTCTCTCTCTCTCTCTCTCTCTCTCTCTCTCTCTCTCTCCTCTCTCTCTCTCTCTCTCTCTCTCTCTCTCTCTCTCTCTCTCTCTCTCTCTCTCTCTCTCTCTCTCTCTCTCTCTCTCTCTCTCTCTCTCTCTCTCTCTCTCTCTCTCTCTCTCTCTCTCCTCTCTCTCTCTCCTCTCTCTCTCTCTCTCTCTCTCTATTATATTATTATATATATAATATATAGTATATAGTATATATATATATATATATAATATTATTATATATATATATAATTAATTATATATTATTATTTATATATATATATATATATATGTAGGAACTTCTCCTTTAAGGTAGTTAACCGATATATATCGAACGAACAATGTAATCGATTTTTTTTCGATTATTTCAGGGCAATAGCGAGAAGGTTGCCAATGAGTTTTTTTTTTTTTTTTTTTAAAGGAATACCCAATATTAAATAGCCAAGATTTGAAAGAGTCAGGGTGTCTCTCG
>JABUQX010079605.1:32500-50960 GCA_015478945.1 Trachelipus rathkii
ATTTAACAAAAATTTACCACAACCATGCGTAATTATCATACTAGATCAATGAATATATGCTACCGTAACAAAGTTTTTCACATTAATAAAGATTACTTTAGCATCATCTGAACTATGAATAAACCCCACAACGACAAACCTGACACATCTTAAACATGAATAAGCAGTCAGCATTAACAAAGTTCCACACTTAGCAGCAGTGAAGTAACTAACATAGCAACAGGTAAAGACGTATTATCTAACAAATTCCTTAAAAAAAGTGGCCAATCTATCAAAGATACCTGCATCCTTGAACTATGAATTGACAATATCTTCATCAAAGTGTCACACTCGTCTCGGATATAACATCATTTGAACTATGAATAAGCGTAGACATTAGCAAAATTCTCGGGCAAACCTAACATTACTCAAAAAAATCTTAACATAGGCTCACGTTTCTAACATATCATCAGTTACCACAGTAATATCTTACAAAACTCATCATTTCTCTAACAAATCAGTGTTAATTTCACACTGTCATAGTAATATTTAACATAACGTACCTAACTTACGAATAAACAGCTTTCATGTAACTAAGAGTATCTAAAGAACCATCACCTCCCGCAGAGAAAACCAATGGGATGTGGCCCCTTGAAAGGGTGTGAATCCTGAGAGGGGTAATGCCCGCTTACACCCCTTCGGGGTGATCCCCCCTCTCAGGATTCAACCCTTTTCAAGGGGCGCATCCATTGGTTTTTCCGGGAAGGTGATGTGTTGTTCTTTAGATACTCTTGGTTAATGAAACTTGTTTATTCGTAAGTTAGGTACGTTTTGTTAAATATTTACTACGACTGTTGTGAAATTAACACTTGATTTGTTAAGGGAAATGATGAGTTTTGTAAGCATATTACTGTGTTAACTGGCGGATGATATGTTAGAAAACGTGAGCATAGGTTAAGATTTTGTTGAGTAATGTTAGGTTTGCCCGAGAATTTTGCTAATGTCTACGCTTATTCATAGTTCAAATGATGTTATACTCGAGACGAGTGACACTTTGATGAAGATAGTGTCAATTCATAGTTCAGGATGCAGGTATCTTTGATAGATTGGCCACTTTTTTAAGGGAATTTGTTAGATAATACGTTTTTACCTGTTGCTGAAATGCTGGAAAAGTGGGAACATATCGAGTATTGTATGACCTGTTAGCTACTTTACCTTTGATAAGTAGGGAATTTTCAGGATGTTAGCGGATTATTCATACGCGAGGTATGTTAGGTTTGCATTTGTACATTATATTCTTAGTTCAGGTTATGATATGTTAGCTTTATTGACGCTAAAACTTTGTTGCGTAAGCATATATTCGTAGGTCAGTATATAAAGAACTTATTTTTATGTTATGTTTATCCAAAATGATACTCGAAATATTGACTTAGATCAAATAGGTTCAATAGATCAGCATTCAAGAATGGGTAGGGGACTGCTGAGTTGGATGGTTTGATTTACTGATTTACTGATTTACTGCCTTAAAATCAGTAAACTATAGCGCTTTACTGTGATATTTTATTCAAAGAACTTATTTTTATGCTTATGTCAGGATAAAATTTTGTTATTTTATGGTTATGTTAGTTACTTTGTTGTCTTTGCAATTATTCGTTGGGATATGATATTTAGACGAGGTTTGATGAATTTTGTTTTAAAATATTACGAAACTTGATGTAAAAAAATCGGAACGTTAGCTTATATTCGTTGTCAGTATGTTGAGATTAGACAAGGTTATACTAAATTTTTGTTAAATATTACGATGTTAATGTAAAATTAACATTGATATGTTAGAGATATGCTTGAAAAAAGTGGGAATAGGTTACGTTTTGTACGAAGTGTTAGGTACTTTACCGTTGTTAAGTGCGAAGTTTGTTAATGTTAGTAGTTTATTACGTACGTATTGGTGTGTTTAATGTTTTGTCGTTGTACATTATATTCTGTTCAGGTTATGTTATGTTAGATTTTTAATGTAAAAAAAACTTTGTTACATTAGCATAATATTCGATAGTTAGTATATAAAAAAAACTTATTTTTGTGTGGTATGTTTAGTCGAAATGATACTCGAAATATGACATAATCAATAGATCAATAGATCCACAAGCGTCATGGACAGGAATGGGTAGGGTGGGGCGGTGGGACGGGTGTGGATTACTGATTACTATTGGACTTGCCTTTAAATTCGGTTAAAGTTTACACTTTACCATGATATTTTTATTCAAAGAACTTATTTTTATGTTATGTGTGGGGTTAAAACTTTATGTTTACAGTTATTCGTCGGTCTGTATGATAATTAGACATGGTATGATAATTTTTGTTAAATATTACTGTGTCATGTAAAGATTAACGTTAATATTTTAGAGATAATGCTTGGAAAAAGTATGAATAGGTTACGTTTTGTATGCATGTTAGTTACTTTATACGTGTGTTAAGTGTGGAACTTGTTAATGTTAACGTTATTTAGTGGTAAGTTTGTTGTTAAGTTGTCCGTTATACATTATTTTCTTTTATATGATGCTATGTTAGCTTTATTAATGTGGAAAACTTTGTTACGTTAGCATATATTCGCTGTTTAGTATATAAGAACTCATTTTGTTGCTATGTTTATCGAAATGAGACTCGAAATTCTGACGTAAATTCAAATAGTGTTAATGCTAAAATTAACAATGATATGTTAGGGAATATGCTTGAAAAAGTGTGAAAGGTTACGTTTTGTTACGCTGTTGCTGGTACTTTAGTGTTGTAAATGTGGAAACTTTGTTAATGTTAGTAGTTTATTGGTGCGTAAGGTGTGTTGTCATTGTACATTATTATTCTTAGTTCTGGTAATGTTATTGTTAGCTTTATAATGTTGAAAACAATGTTTAGTTAGCATATATCGTTGGTAGTATAAAAGAAACTTATTTTGTAATATGTTTTAACGTAATGGTACTCGATATGCTGACCTGAAATCATTTAGATCGACAGATCAAAAGACATGGACAGTATGGGTAGGGAGGGCGGGGAGGGACGGTGGTTTGATGTTACTGACTTACTGCTTTAAATTCGGTAAAACTATTACACTTTACCAAGATATTTTATTCAAAGAAACTTTTTTTATGGTTATGTTTGGATAAAACTTTGTTATGTTTGTTATGTTTGGATAAAACTTTGTTATGTTTGCACCTTATTTGCTGGGATTATGATATTTAGGTAAGGTTATGATAAATATTACTATGTTATATTACTATGATAATGTAAAAACCTTTGTTACGTTAGTCATATAGTCGTTGGTCTGTATGATAATCGGACAGGGTTATGATACATTTTTTTGCTAAATGTTACTGTTTCTTTGTAAGATAGCGTTAATTGTTAGAGATATGCGTGAAAAGGTATTGAATTGGTACGTTTTGCCATGCAATGTTAGCTACATTTATTGGTGCTAAGTGCGGGAACTTGTTATTTTAACAAGTTTATTCCTTGTAGTTGTTTAGGGTTTGTCGTTGCTACATTATTTTCTAGAGTTCACATTAAGGCTATGTTAGCTTATTGTTGTGGAAACTTATTACGTAGAGTATATCGTTGATCAGTTTTGATAATCGGTCCAAGGTTATGATACATTTTTTTTTACTAAATGTTACTGTGTATGTCAGTGTAAGATTAACGTTAATTATGTTCAGGAGTATATGCCTTGGAAAAGTTAAGAATAGGTTTACGTTTTGCATACAATGTGTAGTTACTTTACTGGTGTTTAAGTGTGGAACTTGTTAATGTTAACAGTTTATTCGTGTGTAAGTTGTGTTAGGTTTGGCTTTGTACATTATTTTCTTTACTTCATGTTACGCTATGTTAGCTTTATTTTGATGTGGAAACTTTATTACGTTAGAGTATATTCGTGGATCAGTATGATAATTAACCAATTGTTGGGATAAATGTAGATTAAATATTACCATGTTAATACAAATTAACATTGTTTATGTTAGAGATATGCTGAAAAAAAGTTAAAGATTAGGGTACGTTTTGCATACCATGTTAGGTACTTTACTGGTTGTTAAGTGTGGAACTTTGTTAATGTTTGCTGTTTATTCGGGGATAGGATATGTTCAGGTTTGTCGTTGTACATTATAATTGTAGTTCAGGTTGATGCTATTTTTGCTTTATTGATGTGAAGTGTTTTGCTACGTTAGCATATACTCATTGATCTGTATGATAATTACATATGGTTGTGGTAAATTTTTTGTTTAAATGTTACTATGTTTAATGTAAAAATATCAGTGATATGTTTAGAAAAAGTGTGAATAGGTTACGTTTTTGTTATGCTATGTTAGTTACTTCACTGCTGCTAAGTGTGGAACTTTGTTAATGTTGACTGCCTTATTCATGTTTAAGATGTGTCAGGTTTGTCGTTGGGGGTTATATTCGTAGATGATGCTAAGAATCTTATTAATGTGTAAAACTTTGTTTACGTTAGAGTATACTCATGATCTGTATGATAATTACACATGGTTGTTGGTAAATTTTGTTAAATGTTACTAGTTAATGTAAAAATATCAGGATTGTTAGAAAAGTTGTGAATAGGTTGGTCTTTTATATTGCTATGTTAGTTACTTTACTTGCTGTTAAGTGTGGAACTTTGTTAACGTTTACAGTTTATTCATGTTTAAGATGTGTTAGGGTTGTGTCGTTGGGGTTATATTCATAGTTCAGATGATGCTAAGTAATCTTTATTAATGTGAAAATTTTTGTTACGTTAGCATATATTGATTGAACTTTGTATAAAGAACTTGTTTTATGTTATGTTTATCCATTAGTGATACTCGAAATGTGACTTGAATAATAATCAATTGATCAAAGATCACGACTGGACAGGAGGGATGGTTGGGTGGTGTTTGATTTACTGATTTACCTATCTTTAGGGTATGTAAAATAACAATTTTAGTAAAAAAATTTGACCTGAATGAATAGATCAATTAGATCAATAGATCACAAGTGGACAGGGAGGGTGGTTGATGGTGGTTGATTTACTGAATTTCTTCTTTAGGGTATGTTAAAAACATGGGACCAATTTTAGTAAAATTTGACCTGAATCAATAGATCAATAGATCACAACTGGACAGAGGGATGGTTGGATGGGGGTTTGATTACTATTTAACTGCTTTAGGTATGTAAAAACGTTAAAGTTTGTAAGTATAAACAAAGAGATGCGATTTCTTATTTATTATTTATTTATTTATTATTTAGTTTTATTTATTTTTTTTTTTTTCTTGAATGGTTCTGAAACCATTATTTTCGAAATCTACAGACCCAATAACATATATAAAGACACCAATATTGTTGTTGTACGAATGTTTATTAACTTGGCACCGCAGCGGCTCCAGCACCGGTGCCGGAGCCAACTCTTCAGATTCCTATACCAACTCTTTCTAGAAATTCAACTCTGAATCCTCTCACCAAATTTCAGCCTTATACGAACATTTCGATTTTTTAATGGGGGTAGGTCCCCCCTTCGGGGAACCTTGGGGACGTAACTGTCGTAACGAATAGGGTACGTCCCATCTAAACTATCCTCAAATTGTAACCCAAACGATAAGTTCGGTGTCGAGGTAGGCTGGTGTACGGAGTCGGAGTCTGAGAACCGGATGCGAAGAAGCAATCGCGGCGGAATGCAGAGTCGGAATGCGTAAAAAAAAACGATTCCTTACAGGAATCGTTTTTCGACTCAGATTCAATTCCCTTCGGGAATCGAATCTTCGACGTAATAATAATAATAATATGTGTATGTGTATGCGCATGCGCGCGCGCGTGAGCGCTTCGCACACCTGAGCGGTAGGGCCGAACGCGTCTTAAGCCTAATCTCGCTCTCTCGGAAGCCGCAACAAGGGCGTAAGCGCAATATTCACGTCGACCCTCGGGGGCGACCCCCCTCTATATACATCCTAGAGACTTGAAATTTACCCTGTTTTGAGCTTAACCCATATATAGATTATATTCCAAGTTTGAAGCCAATACCTCTATTCCTTCATATCGAAAAAGCCTACAACGATCAAATGGCTCGAATACTACAATGGATGTGTTATGTCTCATTGGTTATTCAATTTATATATGGATGGGGTTATGAAAGAATTAGAGATGGGGTGGCAGGAGATGGTGTTAGAATGATGGAGAATGGAAGAGAGTGGAGGGTGCCTTACCTATTATATGCGGAAGATTTGGTTTTGTGTGGTGAATTTGAAGAGAGTTTCAGATGATTGGTAGAGAGATTTGGAAGGGTGTGTAAAAGGAAAGGTTTGAAAGTAAACGTAGAAGAGAGTAAGGTTATGATTGTGAGTGAGGACAGCCCTCGGTGTGAAGTTATGTTAGATGGTGAGCAGCTGAAACAAGTGTCTGAGCTTAAATATTTAGGATATATGTTGGATGAAAAGGGGAATGGAATGGATAATGAAAAAGTGTTAGTAGGGAAGTTGTGAAGGCAGGAAGATGGCTGGTGCAATTAAATCGTTGGTGGATGTAAAGGGACCAAGTCTTGAGTGCGCTAGGGTTTTACTTGAGAGTATGTTGTTACTAGTGTTAATGTATAGTAGTGATAATATGGTATGGAATAAGAGGTACAGATCTAAAATGTGTTCAGATGGACAATCTTAGGGGCGTGTTAGGCGTGAGAAGAATTGATAAAATAAGGAATGAACTTATTAGAGAGTTGTGTGGTGTGAAGAAAGGATAAATGAGAGAATAACTGATATATTGTTTAAAAGTTCTTTGGTCATTTGAAAAGTTTGGACAGTAGTCGATTAGTTAAGTGGTTATACAGTTGTGAATGGTGTTGGATCGACCGGCTGGGAGACCGAATAAAAAGTGGATTGAGTCAGTGAAGGAATGTCTGGAGGAGAGAAATGTGAGTTTGGTCGAGGTGAGAGGAAAGGTGCATAATAGGAGTGAATGGGGGGAAGAACCCCACACTGACGAGATGCCATAGTGAGGGTCCATCGCGGTCCCGTAAAGCTCTAGGGTGGGTTGTCTGACTACGACGAGTTCTCACTAATAGGTATAAAGGAGGCGGTAAGGCTAGGCTTTCTTTTTGACTTGGGTCACCGTTCTTTTACTACTTTTCTGTTTCCGGTGCATGGTACTCACGTACCCCAGTCTTGGAGAAAGAAGGTGAATGATGATGATGGTATTATATATAATATATATATATATATATACTATATATATATATATATATATATATATATATATATATATATATATATTATATATATATATATATATATATTACAACATTGTTAATAACCCAATAAATATGTTGTCAAATAAGATCACTTAATATTGAAAGAGGTTTTCTCCGTTAGTGATCGAACCACCACATGTTGCAACTGAAAATAACGTACTCTACTTTTTACCGTCTAAGGCCATCCTCAATCCACACGCACAATTTGATTCAAATGCAACAGCCTTTCACAGCGAACGAAGCTCCAATTTAGAATATTCGTCCACTATTATCACCATAAGTCTTCTCTCAACACACATACTTATATACATATATATATATAATAATCATATATATATACTCTTATCTTTTTCTTTAGTTACATATATAAAACGTTGTTTATTATGACAATATATAATTAATTATAATTATATATATATTAAATATCCTTACAAAAAGTTTATATATATTATTATATATATATTAATATATATCTAATATTATATATATATATACATAAGTGTGTATCTAGGGGGGCTCAAGAGGGCTATGAACCCCCTCCCCGAAAATTTTTGACACTAAAAAAATTTCATTTTTAAGTATCATATCCGTTAATAATATAAAGTGCTGAGAGAATTAATATTAATTATAAAATGTCGTACGCTGTCAGTAACATATCTCGTAAAGTCCCTTTGGGAAGTTTTTACTAGAAGAAAGTAAATGTCCATAATTTTATACGCTATATATATATATAATTATATTATATATATATTATTATATACGAATATATATATATCATATATAATATATTATAGGTGAGTAATGGAGCGTATCTTTATATATATATTAATAAGTATATATATATATTAATATATATATATATATATATAATATATAAATCATATATATTTATATATGATTAGACAGAGAGAGATGAATCCTTAATTTCTTTTCTCAGTCATCAGCATTACTTCGATTATAATGCGACCTTTACTCGATGAAATATCATTTCGACTTATATGATTTTAATGCTTCTAAAGTTCGGAATGATTCGAAGTGCAATTTGGAATAATAATCAGAATAGTTTTAACATTTTTTCTCTTGCAAAGTGCAAAGCTTGAACAAAGTTTCTTGAAGAAAAAATATATAATATTTTAAGACTATTAAAGCTTGTTAACTGACACCCAAATCTTTCAAAATGACTTGCAGAATACGTTCATTGATTTGTGAGTGAGTAGCATAATATAATGAAGTGAATCCTAGTTACAAAACACAACTTGGAAGCCTATCAGAGCAAAATGCATACATTAGGAATTTTTCAGGCAGATATTTTTGAAGAATGGTATATATGCGCATCATGAATCAGAGCTGAGTCAATTGAAATTGTCTAGTATCACCCAAGAATTAACATAAATCTCACCAAAGAATTACAAACAGACCCTAAACATTCCTACTTCCGTCCCACAGACTTATTATCGCACGCATTTCCATTTTTAATATCATATGGTGATTGTGTAAATAGTTCGAGCATTTATATAGAGAGGTTTTTTAAAATCATAAAAAGAAATTATATCTTCCTTTGCAATTTGTCAATAGCACCGAACAGTGTGGTATTGTGTGCATGTAGAAGAATAAAACACATTGTGTGCATTTTACAAGGAAGATTTTCGGAAGCCCCGATAATAAACATTGAAGTTTAGTAAAAGCAAATGGGATATATGGCAGTTGATGGCATCGAGCAGCACAGATGTCCAAAAATAGAAATAGACAGAATAGTTTCTTGTTCGCAAGTCACAATTTACACAAATATTTACATCTTGTTGCAATACTGGCAATTTTACCGTGTCTACTGCTTCAGTAGATAAGCTATACTATGTTCTTAATGAGCTGTGAATAACCTACTTGAAATACATAACTATTACGGAGATAAAGAGACTTTATCTGGACTTAACGTCCTCTAATACAGACGAATTTGACAATGAGAGAGAACTGTACGATGATCTCTCGACACTTTGTTTACGTTCTACAAATGCCGGGCGATTTAAAGTTAACAATTCTAAAGTAAGATGTCACCATTTTAGTAAATTAAATATAAATTACTTCCCCATTATTTATAGAATATTTAGATAATTCGTTCCTTACCACTTTACATATATATCTATATATATATATAGTATAATATATATAATTATTATATTATATATCTAAATATATATATAGAGGAGTATATTATATAAATATATATAATTATATATAATAATATAAATAATAAACGCTCAAGCTCAGGCATCGCCGAAAGGCACCAAGGCCATGTAACTAAAAAACTTGAGAGACAGGACACGAAAATACATATAATTTTATTAACATCAAGTGAGATCTTTTTACCGCCGAAATTAAAAAAAATAAAAAAAAATGAAACGCTTTTAAAAAAATTAAAAATTGTTAAAAATGTTGAAAAAATTAGTTTTTGAAAAAATGAACGAGATGCCGCTTACTCCCGAGTGAGCACGGAAAAGTGTACAAATGTTGAATTTTAATTTTTTTACACTAACGAATATCCCTCTGGTAAACAAGAACGATGGATAGAGTTGGGGTTTCTTCGGCCTGCCGGGACGAACGGGGACTTCGTCCCCCTCGTGTCGCTCGAACCCCCTAAAAAGGATATAAAAAGAAGAAATAATAAATATTTTCTCAAAAGCGTAAAAAAAGCAGTGTTATTTGGCAACTTTTTTGCTCTCGAGACTAATGCAGTTTCAAGGTCAATCAGAAGCGTGCACTGAAGATTTTTACTAATATTTAAGATGTTTTTTAATAAATATTAGAATAAATAATTTTTTTTTAAAAGTTTTCTTCGATGAAATTATTCCTGAAATCAAAAATGTTATTTATTTATATCCTGTAGATGTTAATATAGTTTTCTATTTACATGCCTGAACTTTTCGGGATGCTGGCATAATAATTACTATATGATAAGAAATATATATAATAAATAATATATATATATATCATATATTATATATATTATTTATTATATTATATACTAGATTGTAACTCATTATATATAGTATATATATATTAATAATAAGAAGTAATATATATATTATAGTATATAATATATATAAATATATGAGTATACTACTATATAAGTAGTATCTATATTTAAATCATATACTAATATATATATATATATATATATATATATATATATATATCATATATCCACTATATATAATAATATATAATACTAAAATAGTATTAAAATTAAATTAAATGTTATAAAAGGCTAATTCATAAATATATTATTTTTATATATGAAATTATCTATTTATCTGGCTCCAACAAAATTCTGTATACCCACTATATATTATGTTATTATTTTAACTCTATTTATTATTTTTTGGTATTATTTTATATTTATAGCTTTATTATTTATATTGTCTACATCTATATATCTTATATTTTGTATACATATACCTAGTAGTAAAGATTAATATTATTATATATATTTATATTATTGATTTGATAGATATATTTTAATGACATGAATGCAATACAAATCTTTGGGAAGTGATTTTTCACACTTTTGGCTAAAATACCATAAATATCATTATCACTGCTAGAAGTAAGTTATGATTTATCATTGAATAGAGCTTTCGCTGGTCACTTTATTATAGCCCTTTGACTTTTGATTGAGCTATAATGGCTTTTATATATATAATCAGATTGGTTTACAAGCATATTTAATATATTTATCTATTCAATATTATATAATATATTAATATATATATATAATATTATATAGATATATATAATAGATATATATATATATATATATATATATATATTATAGCTATACTACCAGTAGTATATAATTATAGATAAAAGCATTATTCTAAATAACTGTACCCTATATTAATAACGAGGGTTCACATTAAAAAACGGGAGAAGAAAACAACAATAAAACCCCACCTAAAACACGAACAAAAAAAAAAACAGGTGCGTTAGAATTATTTTTTGTTTTATATAAAATTTTTTAGCGTATTATTTTTCAACAATGTGAGAGATATTTTTAAAAAATTAGTAATATACAATAATAACACTATATTTATCGTTCTTTCATTGCATTATGAGTGAGTCCTAGTTGCATTTATTTCCAAGATTTTCCCCACAGATATACTCTTTAAATATTTGAAATAAAACTGAGAATAAAAATATATAATTTCTTAAAATGTAATACACAAATACAAAAGATTTATCTTTAAATTTGAGATATCGACTAGAAAGAGAATAAATCTAACTTCCCAATATAAGTAATTTGGCTAATAAACTCAGTTAAAAAAACATAAAATTCTTTCCACTTTGGTTATAAATTACTAGATATCATATTTTAAAGTACTTTATTTTTCATGAATTTAATAGTATGCCCAATAAATTGACCTTACCAAACTAATTTGTAACATTGAATTGAATTAAGTCGTGAAATGGAATCATATTTCCACTTTTTACATTGAAATGAACTATATCTAGGCTGCCTAAGCCTGATAATATTTAGTGATCCCCTCCGTAACAATTATAAATTATTATATTATTTGAGTAGATAGCAACGCTAATTCAGCACACAAAACTATCTGATATATATAAAATATATATAACATTATATAATATATATTAATATATTATATATATATTATATATTATATAATATTATATATAATTAATTAATATATATAATAATATTAATTGTATATATATATATAATATATATATTATAATATATATAATATAATATATATATTAACTAATATTTATTATATAATATAGTTTATATATAATTATAAATAATATAATTATATTATAGTATATATATATATATATAATAATATATAATATTATATATAATTATATATATATAATAGTATAAGTATATTATATATATTAATAAAATATATTATATAATGACGTCGGGAAGGGGTGATCTTGGGATCACCTAAGTAAATAACTTCTCTCACCCCTCCCTCACTCTCGCTTTTCCCTAATACACTTATTTGGAATAGTTTTTTTTTCTGTTTATCATGGGCCTATAGTAGGTCATTAAAATACACAATAAATAATAAATGCACTTTAGTAATATAAGTATAAATTAAATTTAAATGAAAGTAAACTTCCTGTACTTAGTTGTGGTGCAATAGGGACGTCTCTTGTGGATTCATATTTTATAAATTTATTATTTTTATTTTAATTTTAACTTAATATAGAAAAACGTCAATGGATTGTTAACACATTTAACACAGTACATAAAACATTTAAATGTGGTGTCCTTTCCACACATTCGATAAGGAGGTGAATAGGGATCAAACTTCTGGAATCAGATTTTGCGTATAAATTTAATTTTTTCATTTAATTTTTTCCTATAATATAGGTAACTTGTTTATTATATTAAAACGAGCTATAGGTAAAAAAATGTAAATAATAATAATAAATATTAAAAATATAGAATAACAATGGTGTCACCTATTCACCCATATGATTTTGTGGGAGTGAAGTGGGACAATTTAGGCCCGGTGATTTAATCACAACTATTATCCTATTGAAACAAAGATTTTACTTTGTCTTTAAAGCTAACATAACTTCAAACTTATATACTGGAAAAATAATTAAATCCATACCACAACTTTTATCCTTTTTATTAACCAATGTTTAAGAAAAACTCAACATTTTATCCAAAAGTGAAATTCTAATTTATAAAAAAGTTACTCTACAAACATTATATAATTTTTTATTAAAATATAAAATTCGCTAGAATTTTTGAATCTATTCTTAACAATTATTCGTTCCATTTCACTCACATAAATTGATTATATAAATAAATAAAATAATATCTAAACTACTATACCGCATGGCTATTGAATGAGCAAAACCAATATTAAATTAATTTTTTTATTTGTCTATTTATATTTAGTTCCATTACATCCACTCCGATTTTTACTGTCCCGATTCACCGTCACCCGAGAGCTATTATAAATATATATATATATATTATTATAAATAAATAATATATATATATATATATATACTATATATAATTTATAATATATATATATATTTATATAAAAATTTAACAAAAATTTCGATTAATAAATATTATTATTCATATATAATATATATATATATATATATATATATTATATAATATATTATATAATATTTAAAAAAATCTCTGATATTCTAGTGTGGCCTAACTCATTTATTTTAATAAGGTGACTATAAATTGTATAATGTATTCTTTTCTTGGACGATGATAAGATTTTAACCCAGTTTTTCAATATAAAACACCTATACCCTAGGTGGGTTTGGCGGGACAGCTCCTTAGGGAGTGTATACCAAGTACATAGCCTGCCTAGTTTCTAGTCAAGCAACAACTTAATTATTGGTACCGCTCAACACTTACAAGCTACCCAATGCCTCAGATTATAAATAGATGGCGTGACATGGTTCGAAGTTTAATAAAATAAATTAATATATATTACTTTAATTACTTTACTTACTTACTTTACCTAGTTATGCCATTACTATCAATAACCTGGAACAATGCAAACCTACCATTTATCACTTTGCAAAGTTTCACCATTACGAAAATAACAATTCTTCAGCCGTGGGATTGAACAATGGTCTGTTACCAAATCAAAATATGTTTAATTTGAAAATATTCTACCCTTTTATTAATAATTTTGTCACTAATACTGAATGATCATTACAAAAAACACAATTCAATTATTGTATATTTTTCACTCAAAAATAGTAAAATATTTAAAAGCCCAAAAAGTCCCGCAAAAAAACCAAAAAGTACCAAAAATCAGCACCTCCCCCCCCTCACACTGGCGTTTTTTGAGGTCCAACCCTCAGATTTTTCAACTCACTGATATATATAAGTTATATATATAGTATATAATATATATAGTATATATATATATATATATATAATATATATAATATATATATATATAAATATATAATATATATATATAATATATATAATATATAGTATTAATCAGTGGCGAGGCGTGGCATTTTCAAGCAGTCATCGCTACAGTTCCCACGGTTCCCAATTTCGTAGACATATTATAATATATATATATATATATATATATTAATATATATATATATATATATATATATATATATATAATATATATATTTAATATATTATTATAATATATATTATATATTATAATATTATATATATATATATATATATAATATACATACACACAATTATATATACAACCTCCTGTGGCAAACTTCCAAAAATTAACAACCTATTGCTGAAAGAATGCTTCTTATATCAAGATGGCAAAGTTTTCTTCTTAGATTTTCTTGTTATGCACTGGTACTCCCGTACGTGCTCTAGCTATGAAGAATTTATTTGGGCTCCCGTATTATCAATAGATGTAAAAATTTTGTAGAATTGTATCATGATGTCCCGTCTGCGAAATCGCCTTTCTACTGAAACTCCTAACTCCTTCAGCCTCTCCTCCATAGCTCTTACCCTCTTACCATCAAAACCAGAAATCATCCTTGTTCCTCTATCTTTGCACTCTCTCTAGCATATCTTAAGTCTTTCTTTAATAAGGGGCCCAAACTTTTGCAGAATACTCTATTTGGCCTAACATGCTATAGCTATTATACAGACTTATTACTTCTTTGCTCTTGTTAAAGAACATTGCGATTTATATCCCAGCATTCTGTTATTAGCTTTATGAGTTGCTTCCAAACACTGATTAGCTACTTCAAATTACTGGCTGTAAATTGACCTATATCTTTTCTTGGTCCACAGACTCAGCCAATCCATCCATATCGCAGTTAAAACTTTTATTTGAGAAACCTGGGTGAAAACGCTTACAATTTTTAACTATACAAAGAGAGTGCGATAGACTTCGCCATCTTATCTGCCCATTCCAACGAAGTTTTATCAAGCGATCATTTTGAACTTTTACAATCCTTCCTTTTCCCTAACTGAGAGGTGGCCACTTTGGTATCATGTGCAAACTTAGAAACCTTTGCATTTAAGTCCATTGTCTAAATCACTTATATATATGAGGAACATAGTGTCAACCCCAGATCTGAACCCTGTGGGACACCAACTCTTCACTATTTTCCATGAAGACTTAATGCCATTTAGTTGTACACACACTGTTTTCTATCCACAACTAAACTTCTTTAATCCAACCAATTTTTGAACACGCGACACACTTGACCTATGTTTTCACCACTAGTCCTTGCGTCGTCTATATAAATACTCCATTTCGCTCCTATTGGTAAATCTGACAATCACCTTAATATCGTGCGTTAATTTCAACTTACTTATCTCCAACACTCCTCTGCCCCTATGTGTTTTTTTAATGGCACTTGCTGGCTGATTGGGGGCCGCCGCTCGATTTTACGCTACGAGCTATAATTGGAATGACTGCTTTGATCCTGATGAAGGCTTCCGGCTTCTGCCATAAGGTGGGAGCTGTAATCGTTGACGGATGACAGGTCAATTCCTTTCTTCGAACTAACAATCTTTCTCTCCTCATCAATCCATGTTCGATCGTGCTTGTCCTCTGGCCATTCAGGCTAGAGATCGTTGCAATCGGGGTCGGAAAAATTCTCGTTCTCCCTATCACACTCGCTAATTTTTCATTCAGCTAGAAATCGTATGCAGGGATACCTCGCGACCACGCAAAGCGGGCGTTTATCATCAAAACCGAATAGTGCGCTTAACCTCCCTTGGATTCTTCTTACTAACAAATCTTGTGCTGGCCTCTTGCCAATGAAAACATCTCTAACAATTTACTGTAATAATCATCTTTTGTCCCCTCTTATTACCGATCTGATGGCTCTGTTCTAACTCTCCAACTGAAAAGGCTCATATTACTCTTCGCACGTATTGTTCCTCTAACTACAAGCCCTAAGCCACCCAGCTCTTGGACGATTTTGGCATTCCTCCTCCTCTCTCCTTCTCCTCTTCCAGGTGTCCTATTGTCTTAACCTTGTGATTTCACATTTGATCGGAGTACACCGGGTCTCTGAATCTATGAACGTTAGGAAAGGCGGGTGGCCCGTATGGCATTCCTCCCCGAGTCGACGGAAATTCGTGCTTACGTGCTTGACCCTGCCCCTCTCGTATCAACTATTATTCCTCTATGTCTCAATACTAGCTACTTTCCCCTCAGTGTTGGAAGCACGCACATGTCCAACCTAATTCCGAAAAAAGTAGGCCGCCCTTATCCCTTCTAACTAATCGCCCTAATAGCTCTACTTGTATTCTATCTAAGATCTTTGCGAACACTTCTAACTCTCATTTCTTAGATCGTTTGGAAAACCCCCCCCCCCCCCCCCCCCCCCCTCTCATTCTTCTTTCCGATCACTAGTACGGCTTTCGGCGTTCAAAGCGTCTACTGGCGATAATATACTCTTCCAAAATCTAACCGATTATGTTTTCCCGCTCTTGAAACTACGGGGAGACTTGCGTGGGAGCGCTTGACATATCTACAAAGCATTTGACACGGTATGGCACGCGTCACTGCGTTTCCAAGCTCCCCTCCTTTTGGGTTTCCTCCTTCTCTTTGGGTTTCTTATGTCTAGCTTTCCTTCAAATCGCTTCATATCGGATGTGGTTTGATGGAGCGACTTCTTCTTTTCTGTCCAATAGTGGTTTCCTCCACAGGTCGGTCTTATTCTCCCTACTCTTACATTCTTAACTTTTCATTAATGATCTCTCACTCACAATCTAACTCATATCCACTCTTATCGCCGATCGACTCGAACCCTTCAACTCTGCAACTCATTTCAACTTCTGCTCCTTCTTTTAACTTCTAGGAATTGCATCTCGTCTTAATTTTTCCGATTCTATTTCGCTGATCTGATAGAATTTCCGGATTGGGGTCGTCCGTCAATCTCTTCTGAAATTCAAATTCTTTGTAAAAAACTCAAACTTCTATCAAATTCCCTCTAAAACAGCGAGTGTGAGAGACGTTTCTTACTATCTTTTCGACCTGTTCTCTCGCTCTCCTGTTGACAATAATAGAGAGAACAATCCTTGGGCGCGTTAACATATGAACAGAGAAACTGTCTTGAAACCATCACAATCACACGGCTTGCTAGCGGGCCAGTACTTCAAAAGAAATGGGAGTTCCCGTTAGTACTTCGGAGAACTTTTTTTTCTCTTCTCAGTTACTATCCAGCTATATCAAAGGGTCTCATCCGCCCACTGTATGGCAGTACTGCTTTCCTCATATCTTATGGGGGCTCTGGTTTTACACCCGGCTTTTTGACAGTGTTCGAGTCAAAAGCCAACAAGGCTTATAAACTTGTCCCCTGTACTTTCCTAGTTCATTGACACCTTTATTTTGATGTGCGCGAGTGATCCATGGATAATCTGATATATATATTTATTTCTTTTCTATAGGTACCATATAACAAGCGGCATGATGCTTCGAGGCCAATTCTGACCTATACTACTCACCACCTTTACGACGCCCTCGGTTGACAACAAAGGGTCTGAGATGGTGGCCTACGAGTTTTGTGATGGATCATTGGTAACTTCAGGCTAGGTTCGCTTGCGAGATGCTTCCTCTTTCCTGCTCCACCATATCTGTTCTGTGGAAGTTCTCTTTCCACTTCTGTGTTTTCGCTGCTGCCACTTAAATCCTCACTCATTTTAAAAGCTCCGCGTCTGGTTCTCATGTGCGTAATTTGCGTTTAGCGGAAAAAATTTTGGGGTGCAACACCCCTTCCCTGAATAGGGCTCTGCTCGTGACGAGGTGTGACAATAAAAAAAAAAAAATGTTACAACTATCCACATATACCACATTGCAATAACTTTCTCATCAGCCTTATGTGGGGAACCTTATCAAAAGGTTTATAATAAATATATAATATATATATATAATATATAATTAATTATATTATATATATATATATTTTATAATATATATAGTATATAGAAATTATAATATATTAGTATATATTATAATATTAATATATATAATATATATATAATATTATATATATATATTTATATATATATATATTATATATATATATATATAATTATATATATTATAATATTATATATTATATTTATATATAATTAATATTTAATATAATATATATATATTAATATAATATATATTATATTATATATATATTATATATATTATATTAATATATATATAGAGAGAGAGAGAGAGACGAGAGAGAGAGAGAGAGAGA